>JAKSZP010005530.1:0-118483 GCA_022478985.1 Massospora cicadina | reverse complement strand
CCCCCTTTAGGTTGGGACCAACTAGTGCTAAAAAAGTAAATCTGGTATGGTGACGTTGTTGAGGTTCCCATAGTCCACACATGAGCGCAGAGTACCATCAGCCTTCTCAGCAAAGAGAAGGGGGGAGCATACAAGGGAGGTACGCTGAAAAATTGTGCCTTTGGCTAACTGCTTCTTCACCCACACATCTAATGCCTCTTCCTCCTGGATGGTCAATGGGCAAATGGGAGAAGAAATATGCACCAAATCCGCAGTGAGCTTGAACTCACAATAAAGTTCTGAGTGATCAGTTAGTAAATTTGCAGAAGCAGCATAAAAGGAAGATTCCAAACCCTCCAAACAAGAAGGTAGGGAAACCTCCACGGTGGGCTTCAGCATAGAAGCAAGGCTAAGAGTGTTAAGATGTGGCCAGTGGGGCAATTCTCCCTGGGCGTTATCCTCTGAAAAAGGAACAAGTAATGAGCGATCATTCTTTAATGTAAGGGAAAGGGTATTCTCTCTCAGGTTAGTTTTAACGTCGAAATTCCGCCACACCAAACCCAAAATGATAGGGTACAAGAGGGTTTTTGATAGCTTGGAAGTGATCATACAAGTGGTACTTGCCAGCCTGATAGTCCACTGTCTCAATGATTTTCAGAATGGGAATACCCTGGGACGCCCCTCCTCTAACCATACCACCTGGCAAGTAACTCAGTCCAAGGTAGTCGGCTAGGCTCTGGTCCATAAAGTTTTCAGTGGCGCCAGTATCCACCAGAATAGTGGTGCTGAGTTTACCTACAGGAGAGAAAAGGATAGCAGACAGTAGAAAATACCAAAAATGGTCTTTATTTAAAGCTGAAAACGCCAGTAAATCAACACCAAACTCTTCATCTGGCAGTAACATGTCACCCTGGTATGATTTTGAATCAAAGAATGGAGAGGGATACTTGGCAACTCTTACTACTGAGGCCACATATCCCACCATATTTTCATCAGGGGAATAAACATTTCTATATTGTAAAAGAAGTTCCCTTCCAACTTACTGAGTGCTGCAAATCATGGAAGAGGTCAAACGGGTAATTTCTGGGGGTGATTTGGTACACAGAAATAGGTTTCTTCTCTGAGCCATGAGAGAGCTAATATGGTTCAGAGGTATACATAGTGTTTTCATTATAAAACGCGTTTTTGGATGTGAACGGCCATATTCCCATACCAGTGATGGAATGTTCGACGTTATCCAAGGCCAACACCCAAACGGCCATCTGCGACAATTCTGCTGGCACTGTCTGAACCCTCTGTCGAAATAAAACCCATTTATTAAACTTGATATTGATAATTTAGATGTAAAGTCGGGGAATCACGACTTTTGGACCTTGAAGCATCCATATACACCAGGTATGAGCATGAAGGGTGGGTACTTTACAGTTGGAGGTAACTATAATAACGCCAAGTAGCTCTAACCCTCGGGAAAAAGAAGAAACAGCCGTGCAGCTGACTACAGGCGAAGCCCACAGCTGGCTCCCAATGTTTTCACCTTGAAAAGTCCCACACGAAAAAAGTCCATGCACATAAATTTAGATGGTTGGTTGACTAATGTCAAGTTCCCTAGCGTTGGCCTTGTGCACCGTGAACTACCATGCTGAGAACAGGAGAGTATCTATAACTCTCCTGTTCTCAGCATGGTAGTTCACGGTGCACAAGGCCAACGCTAGGGAACTTGTCATTAGTCCTAAAGTTAGTAGAGCCAAGCAGAGGGTGCTGGAGCAATAACAACTTACGCAGAGGAGTGCATTTTTAGTATATAACCCATCAAAAGCAACGCGGTGCACAAAGAGGAAGGGGATAAGCGACCCAGGTTGGAGGGTACCTGACGAACCAACGGTGTACTAGGGAATAACCTGATTGTATTTAAAATGGCAAGGTTAATGGAGCACAAGGCCTCCTTGAAGAGGTTCACGCACAGGATCAATTAAATACTATAAATAAAATGTAAATTGGAAAATGTTTAATGGGAAGTTGACCAACAAAGAACGTTGGTTGCAGAAAACATAATTAAACTTTGTTGGGGAAATTTGGAGTCTGCCAAAGCGGTCCCAAGCACCAATTCACTAATAGGCAAACACTATCATCCAAATTGTTAAAAAAACTGAAACTGACTTCACTTGAGTAATTGATTGAAGTTGGTTCTGACCCAAACGTGTAATTTTGTAAATGGAACAGGTTTCAAAACTGCATTCCTCAACTAACCAAATTGAACCATCCACGTTAATTGAATAAACCATCCATTTTAATGACTGGGCCGACGCAAGGGGCTGGGCATTAGGCACCTCACTAGTACCAACCAGGGCATATTTGGCTTGTACCCAGCGTTGGTCTACTGTGTGCCTGAGGTCAGGGAGAACCTGAAGCTTCACCTTCTGGGTCTCATGTCACCCCAGTCTTATCCTTGGTGTTGGTCCCCACTATCATGTCATTTAATCATGACAAAACCTTGAAACAACCTTTATTTTCAATCAAGAATAAAAAGGGGCCTGCTGAACAGAGTTTGTCTGGGGAGCAACCAACAATGCTCCACAGAGCGGTAAAGTGAGTAAAAAAATTCCAAAGTAAGCTTAAGAATTGGTGGGCTAACCTTTTTACAGTTGCATTTGGGGGCCTCACCTGAACCATTGATTAGGCTCATATGAGCCTAATCAATAATTTGGGTATGGCACAATTTAATGCCATAATAATCAAACTAAAATTTTATTAGATGACCAACTTAATTTGGAATTTCCAAACTTGAGTCAAAATGCAACAATCAATATAAACTCAATCTATTACATGACTCTTATGTCAAGATTTCAAGGTTGAGCTTGCTCAGAAAAAGTTGAATTTTATTGGTTACGTTGTGGGCAAGAGTGGGTTTACCCTGGCACCTAGCAATTTGGATGTTATAGAATTGGCAATATGTTTAATATTAGCTGGAAGGGTTGAACAGGGTTGATCCCACTGAGTAAAGACAAACGATATGGAGATTGTTGGTCCATGATAAGAAATTAATAAACTTATATAATATGAAGCAATCACCTCACCACACTACTTTATTTAAATCACAATAACCAGCAGATGCTTTCTGCTCCCAATATCATCGTCCTACAATCCACTTTTTTGCTTTTTTTAAAAAATCTCCTCTTCTTGTCTTCCCAATTCACTCATATCTTAATTGCTTTGGTCAGTTCAACCATATGGCTTAGCTATTAATCATTCGCCAGAACCGTCTGAGTCCACCTAATATTGAGGCTTCGGTGGTTTTCACTCTATTTGATGAACTAATATTATCTCTACTGACTCACTTCAAGTTGCATAATTGACTATCCAAATTCAAAGCTCCCTTCAACAATTAAAATATATTCTGCCAAACTAAATAATGATTACTCGCCTTTCAATAATTTCTTAATATTACACCCTTGACTGGACAACAAGTCTCTTTTGTTTATAAGTCCACAAGAACTTAAAGTGTACTTGATTGGTAATCTGATCACCTGCAGGTTCCTTAATAGTTCAGGCATTGATTCCAGTCATTATAAATTATCTCAAATGGTCCAGTCCATATGTTGGTGAGCTTCCTCTTCCTCCAAAAGCCATTTTGGTCATGGAACAATACATAATCTCATACAGAAAACTGTGGGAGTCCACTACTTCTGCTTTGATTATCTTCCTGAGCGTGAATATTATTGGCTAATCTAGTAGAATAAACTTCAGTTTGAAGTTTTACCAGCAGTGTATTATTAAGCTAGTCAGATAGCACTGTGGCTCTACTCCTCCAGTTTCCTCCACACAAGAATAAAGTAATGCCAACAAAGCTGGATGCCTTCCATAAAGCAATTAGAAGGGACTTTTCCTTGTCAACAAAATGATAGCAAATATTCAAAGATGGCGGTGGCTAAGAGGATATTCCATTCTGAGGGCAATCTTTTACAAGCTTGCGTAGAATGCTCACCAAGGTTCCGTTGACCCTCTCAACCATCCCACTAGATTCTGTGTGATATAGTGTTGTTAAGACCCTGTGGATTTCCATTAGTTTGTTCAACTTGAGGAGGATATGCAACGTAAAACCTGACCCATTGTTCGTGAGAATAAACTGCAGAAAGCCATATATTTTTATGACACACTCCATAATGAATTAGCGATGGTAACAGCCCTTGATCACTGGTTGCTTTTGCTTCAAACCACCTGGTCAAAAGATCTATTGCTACTAGTATATAATTGGAGCGGTTCTCCACAGTTGGCAGAGGTGACACCACAACAAGGGAAACAGTGTGCCAAGTGAGATGGGGCTTAACCAGCTGTAGGTAGTTTAAGAGTAGAAAAGGTTTCTCCACTTGACATTAATGATAATAAGCAATTGATTTGAGCACGTTGTAGTGCATGCTCTTCCAATAGTAATTTGGTCATAAAAAGCAACGTTTTCTGCAACCAACCATGTTCTACCACCTGATGTGCATCCCAAATAGTTACTGGCCTGGTGGAAGGTTTTAAGAAACTCAGCGTCAATTCCCCAATTTACTTATATCATTCCCCATGGCGCAAGAAAGTGTCCTTTTAAGCCCATCCAGCGCTTCGATCACCTGTGGTGGCTCATTGTGGTATTTTCCAATAATAATCTTCTCATATATTATGTCTGCCAATCTACCATAATGGCGACTGTAGTTAATCATATGAGCAATCTTCACTATGGTGTTTAGCCCACGGTTGGTGTACTGTCTTGAAGTCATAAGTTTGGAGATTCTGTGAAAGTTGCGCAAGCCGCCCTTCAGGTCCCTGAGATTATGCAGCCAACGCAAGGATGCATGATCTGTCACCATTTTTGATTTTTACCCTGTGGAGGTATACCCAAAACTGTTAATATGAATATGTCACTGCTAAGCACTTACGCATGGCTGGTTTACAATTTCTTTCATGGCAATTTAAGATTTTTCTAAAAAATGTGACAGGTTACTCAACACCATGATCATTCTTTTGGGATGATACTGCCACTATGGCGGAAAGTGAAGCGTCCAATTACATGATATGTTAATTTTTAAAATTAGGGTATTGTAAAACTGGTGCACAAGCCAATTCAGTCTGTAAGAAGTCAAAAGCGTTTGGCAACAGTCAATCCAGTCAAAGATGGTGTTTTTTCTCTAATAGCTCAGAGAGCGGATCACCAAAACAGCTGAAGTTAGTAATGAACCGCCAGTAGTAACTGACCATCCCCAAAGACACCTGAATATCCCACTTATCCCTGGCTGAGCCATCTTGCGTAGAGCTCCCACCTTTGCCAGCTGAGGTGTAAGCCTTTTTGGAGTTAACCATAAATTTAAGGTATTCCAAAGTACTCCTTAAAAAGTGGCACTTTGGCGGTTTGATTTTTACGTTGGCTTCAGTGAGTTGGTGGAACACTTGATCCAAGTGGTCGAGATTATCTGTAAATGTTTACAAGAGTTCATTGATATCATCAAATATACTAGAGAGCAGGACAGCTTCAAGTCACCTGAGATAGTCTCCATAGCCCGCTAGAACGTACATGGGGCGTTAAATAACCCTTTGAGACATACACATAGGCTGGAACAACCCTTTTAGAATTAAATATGGCGCATTTTTTCTGTTACGCTGCAGGCAACTCAATTTTATCAGTATCCTGACATTAAGTCCATGTTAGAATTATAGTTGGCTCATACCAGCCAATTTAAATCGTCATCATTTCATGGAAGCGGATAAAGTTTATTTATGATGTTAAACTTCTGGTAGTCAATTACTACTTGTTTGGTGCCATCCTTCTTCTTAACAATTAGCACTGGTAACACCCATGGACTCTTTGATGACTCTAACATCCCTTGTTCAAGCAATTTATCTACCTCACCAGATACAACTTCTTCCACAGCTTTGTAGCGACAGATAGGCTGTGACTGGATTGGAGGGTGATCTCCCATATTCACCTGATGCACAACTCCACATGCGCATCCCAAATTATGGTCATCAGAAGCAACACTGCCTCGCTACTTTTCAAATAGGGCCATTGCCCAATATTTCTGTTATTCCAAAAGCCCAGTTAGGGCCTCACGTGGAACCACAGTCATTACGCCAGATGATGTTCTTACCAGGAAGCTGAGGTCCTCCTAAGAATCAAAGCCATGTATATGGTGAACCTCATCAATAGTAGTCAGGTGCAGAAAAGCCACCAGTCAGCTCCTTTGATCCATCATGGGCTCCTCCTATAGGTTTGCTAGAAATATCTTCACTTTTCTATTACCTGGTAACAGTATTCCAGGAGCCACATGGATTCAAGCTGCAATTGCTGGTAGGGCCCCATAATTTTACCATATAGACCTTTAAAAATTTCTATTTTGAGCTTATCCTTACTATGACCTGATGCCCAGAAGTTATACTTAAGGTTGTTTCAGCCCATAGAGGAATACCATTGTCAGGATTTGAGATAGAAATTGAATTGAATTCCCTTCTTCCAAATCAGGCTGTGCCAAATCAGTCATCAAACCTACCCGAGCTAAATCTATTTCAGGATCATCCACCCCTATTCCTGAGTCACGTGGGGCGGCATTTCCACCCATTCAGTCAGGTGAGTGACGCTATCCATTAAGGATGCCCATGAGGAGGCCATTCCAGAGTATCAATAAAGATCCTGATTGGATGAGGCCCCGATGATCCCAAAGGCACCGAGTCCCAATGCACCCTATAAATATTGAAGCCTTTTATTTTAGTAAAATATTCGGTATTCTAACTCATTTTCCCATTTCCTCCTCAGCACTCTTTCCAATTTTTCCAGCTTCGAGCCACCACGAACCCTGGCGCCAGTCTGAAAAACTGCAGTGCAAACAGAAGTGGTGCTCACTACAAGGGCTCCGAGCTGACCTAAGTTAAAACGTCTATCACAATAATGGAAACCAATAGCAGCCCTGATGACCAAATGACTGGTCAATCGAGGAGCGTTACATGATGGGTTAGTACCTTGCAGTACACAACGCCACCCTCGCAGCTGGAGAGGCTAGAATTTCATGCCGCCTTTCAACTCTCGCTGCCCTCCCTAGATGGGAGACAATACCAACTCCAGTATGAGCATATCAATGATGACATCAAACAATTAATAAATAGCATCTACTCCAAGGGTGCCCACTCCAGCCGCTCCCGCGCCTCCTCTGTGCCTTCCACAATGCAAGACCTTTACGCCTCAGCTATATTGCCAGCTGGGGAGCTTACACTGGGGCCTGACCGCTACCTCCATAATTTTGTCTATGCCGCTATCCATCACCTCCTCCAGTTAGTCAGATTACACCATCAGGAGGTCACCCAGCAAGTAGGGCTCGCCCAGAATTTACATTCCTACATTATTGACTTCTACGATGCCACCTCCTCCTTCATGCATGACAATCGTGAAGCTATTCTCAATAATCAATGATTAATCAATGAGATCTGCAATCAGATTGTAGTACTGGATCGCGGAACCTCTGGCTACCTCGAGGAGCAATTTTGTCAAAACGCCCAGCTATTTGAAGCGACATGGACCAAGTGTCTACAACAAGTCAAAGAACTGGTCTGATCCCTACAGCAGCACTATTGAGAGCTGGCCTCTCATGACTACCCCCCATGGGTGCTGGGCCAGAAGGGCCTAGGGGGCCTGAAGGCCCCGAGGGGCGTCAAGGGTCAGCCAGACCCAAGGGACCATGCGAGCCTCAAGGGCCCCTGGGCCCTTCAACCTCAGGCGAACCCAAAGACCCCTGATGAAGGGACATAATGACCACCCTGGCTGCCTTACGGGATCAAATCCAAAAGGTGGCATTAGGATGCAAGCTCTGATCAGACGGTGTCCCCCTCAACCCCAGGGTCTCCATCAAAGCAATGTCAGATGAGATGTATAACCTCAGCGCCTTCACAAAGCTTACTGACATTTGTATCTCTCAGCTTGAACAAACTTGTTTGAGGTTCAAATCCCAGTTGACCACCACTAAAAACCAGCTCCATCTACAGAACACCGAGATTCAATCCTTAAAGGAGAAGGTTTCCAATAAGGCTTCTGCTTCCACCCTCAGCAAGAATTGGGACTACATCCAAGAGGACTTAGAGGGCTTGCGGAGGCGGTTAGATCGGTGGGTTCCTCAATATTATGTGGAAATGGAGATCTCGGAGCTGGCACCTATCTCAAACGTTAACACCCTTTCCACTCCCATTGTAGATAACTTTAAACCTAGTTTCAAGGAAAGGTTCACCCCCAGATGGAAAAAATCGCCTCCTTCCTGTATGCCTATGAGAGTTCCATGGAGGAGGCTACCAATTGACAAAAGGTGAAGCATATCCACTCCTGCCTAGACAGCACCGCCTGGGAAATCATGACCCCCAATTTGAAGGAGTGTAACACCTGGGAACAGGTCTGCACTGCCTTGATCCAAGAGTTCGACAGCAACCAAACCCTGGCCAACCAGAAGCAAGCGTTCATGGCATTCAACTTAATAAAGGAGAAAACCCTATGGTGTTTGCTAACTGGTTCTACGCCCAAGCACAACCTTTAGTCAGAACTAACCAGATCACTCTGAACGACGCTATCACTTCTGTCATCTCTGCCTTGGGGTCCTATCCTGAGGTCCAAATGCACATGATTGGGCAGAAGAACAGGTTCACTTGTATCAGGAGGATTAAGGAGGCCCTCAACGAGATCCCTGCCTCGATCCTACACTTTAAGGCCACGTATACTGGCCCCTCTAACCGCCCAGGGTCCATGTAATCAAAAACCAGAAGAACCCACATCCTTGATGCACCTATTGCAAGGGCTTTAGACATAGCGCTAAGACTTACTGGAAACGTCTTGCTGAGGAGGTGGGAAAAGGGCCTTCAGCATGAAGGACGAGGCGCTCCATGCTGAAATCCCTGCCAAGCCTCAAGTATCCCCTGCACATAAACCATAAGCCATCATTCCCGAGGAAGTAGTTGCGGTATCTGATGACAATAAAAACATTGATACTGCTTACTCTTCTTTTGATGATTCTCCCATGTTCCTTATGTTACCGCCCCAGTTTGGAAGTTTGGTCACCTGAGTCGCCGTCTAGGTCCACAAGATTCCAGTTTTCGCCATAGCTGACAGTGGCTCCCCCATGAATGTCATCTCTTCCAAGCTGATGAAAGGCCTCAAGGTTGCTCCCAATATTCCACATTACATGGAGTATGGCATGGCTGGCCCCCAGTGCACCTGATCCATAGGGGCCTATTCCTCTCTACTGATTTGGTTCAGAAAGCTCGCCTTAGATACACCCACCATCGCTCTGGACAACCCTAGCTATGACCTGCTCCTCGGGACTCAGTTCCTTCAAGACCATTCAGCGGTGCTCTACTATGATGGTGGTTTCCTCTCCCTTCTAGGACATCGAGTCCCTCTGGTTTTTGAAACTGCTCATGACTCTAGGGCTGAGGTCAAGGCCCGAGCCTGCCTACTGGAGACCAAAGGACAAATCAATTGGCTCAAGTATCACATCTGGGGATCTCAAATCTGACTACCCCCTCCTTCTGTTGACAGAATAGAGAGGATGCCAGTCTATTTACCCCAGGTGACTACTGTAACCCAAAATCCCAAGTCATTGTTGACACCCAGGTCCATGTCAATATTCCCACGGGGTATTTACTGGAAGTCCAAGGCCTAGATAACCCATCTCCCAAGGAAGTGCTGACCTTCCCCGGGATCCTTGATCCAGCGTATGCCAGATCTATATCAGTGTTGCTAGCCAACCTGACTGACAAACCAAAAGTTGTAGGTTCAAACCAACCCACCGCTTACATCTGCCTGTTACCAATAGGGGCTGTTGACGTTCAAAGCTTTGTGGACTTAAGGGACTTTGGCTTAGAGTCACCACCCTTGTTTAATTTGGTCAACGCTAATATTGGAAAGGACCTCTCCGATGAACAGCAACTTAAGGTTCAGGAGCTCTTGGAGGAATACTCAGACATATTCTCAACTTCAACCTATGATTTTGGAAGGATGAATGGAGTCCTCCACCATGTAGAAACTGGGGACGCTCCCCTTTTCAGTCCCAGCCTTACCAAAAGAGCAAGGTTGAAGAGGCTCAGGTTACAGTAGAACTCAAACAGCTGCTCGATGCTGGACTCTTGGTCCCTTCGCGTAGTCCTTGGGCCTCCCCTCTTCTGCTGGTCTGAAAGAAGGATGGCAAGCACTGGGTGGTGATGGATTATCGACGACTCAACTCCAACACCAGGAAGGACAGCTATCCTCTGCCCTAGATTGACAATACCCTCCGTCTGCTTGCAGGTTCCCAGTACTTCTCAGCCATGGACCTCGCCAGCAGGTATTGGCAGGTCGAGCTCACCCCCAAAGACCAAGCTAAGTGTGCTCTAATCGCCCACAAGGGGCAATTTGAGCCCACCAGGATGCCCCAAGGACTCTGTAACGCCCCAGCCATATTCCAGCATGCCATGGATAGGATCCTTGGGGACTTGAAGCTCTCATGTGTCCTCGTCTACCTGGATGACATTACCATTTTTTTGTAAACCTACAACGGACATGTAGAGCATCTAAAGGAAGTCTTTGAGCATCTCAGGAAGGCCTCCATCAAACTCAAACTCTCGAAGTGCTCCTTTTTCCAGCCTGAGCTAGAGTTTCTAGGGCACAAGGTCTCCAAGCGTGGCATCCAACCTATACCCAACCAAGTCAACGCCATAGAAAAGATGTCGCGCCCCCAAAGCCTACAAAATATTCAAGTCTTTCTAGGTATGGTGGACAATTACTGTCAGTTCATCCCACAGTTTGCTAACCTAGCTGAGCCACTGTTCTACCTCCTACAAAAGAATGTACTGTTTGAGTGGCGACCTGAGCAGGAACAGGCTTTCAACGCTTTACGTATGGCCTTATGTACTAAACCTGTCCTAGTTCATCCTCGCTTCGACCAACCTTTTTTATTGTTCACAGATGCAAGTGACATTGCCGTTGGAGCTATCCTAGCTCAGCACAATGAGGACCAGGTCGATCATCCCATGGCTTATTTTAGTAAGATGCTAAGCAAGGCTGAGCGGAACTACAGCATCACCAAGAGGGAATGTCTAGCCATCCTCTTAGCCATCAAACATTTCTGGCCCTACCTTTACGGTACTCATTTTACTTTTATTACAGACCACTCTTCACTCTGGTGGCTTCAACAAATGAAAGATCCCAATGGTCAGTTATCCAGGTGGGCCCTACATCTGCAAATCTATGATTTCACCATTTTTTACAGCGCTGGCGCTATTCACCAGAATGCTGATGGCCTCTCCAGGATGCCGGTATTAGCAGTTCTGACCCAAAGGAAGATTGGCTCTATGACCTGATAGGACAGCCCAAACGATGGGAACTGGAAACTCCCAAGGTTCAGGCCAAACTCCACTGAATGACTCAAGACACTCAAATCAAGGATGGGCTACTCTACAAGAAAGTCAACAAGAAGTGGCTTCCCTATATCTGACTTTCCTCTCGAACTGATGTCATCCTGGAAGGCCATTCTACTGTAGGACATGGTGCGGTTAAGAAGACCCATGAGTGGCTGAAATCACGCTGCTACTGGGATCAAATGGTAGAAACCATCCAAGAAGTTCTGGAAGCTTGTATGACCTGCAAATCCTAAGACCAGGCCAACCCTTGATATCAGCACTCAGTTGTTGCCCTGACCAAACCTTCCAATGTCATTAGTATTGACGTGGTGGGTCCCCTTTCCACTGGGCTTCATGGTCACAAGTATATTATCCTAGCTATAGACCACTTAGCTAAGTGGGTCGAGGCGATCTCAGTCCCTGCAGCCACCGCTAAGGCTACCACTCTTTTTCTTGTTCACTCATCTTCACCCAGCATGGGTGCCTCCAGACCTTGCTTTTGGACAATGGGTTGAACTTCACCTCCCAAGTAGTACAAGAACTAACTTTGCTATTTGGCACCACCCAGAGTTTTTCTGCCCCCTACCACCCTTCTACTAATGGGGCGGTAGAACGCGCTAACGGAACTCTTGTTTCCATCCTACAGAAGTTGGCTGCCTCAGATCCTTCCCATTGGAACAATTATCTGCCCAGCGCCTTGCTTTCCTACCGGGTAAGCTATCACCGTGTCATCAAGATGTCCCCATTCAAAGCCCTGTATGGGCGGGCACCTCGGCTACCCAGTAGCGTCCAGCCCCTGTCCAAAGCCTCCACCCCTGAGAACTCCAATTTAACTATGAGGTCTCTAGCTGATGAAATTGTCCGGCTCCAAGCCTAAGCCACTCAAGGCATTATCACCACCACTGGAAGAGAGACATCCCAATCAAATCTCAGATGACCCTCCTTACCAGATTTTCAATTAGGTGACCTCATTCTCTTTTATCATCATTGACCTGGAGGCCAACAGAATAAACTTGACGTACTGTGGTCTGGACCCTACAAAGTCATACATAAGGTGAAGTCTGAGTACTCCATTGCCAACATCAATCAAGGGACTGTTGTAAATTGGGTGCATGGTCAGTTCCTCCAGCCATATACCCCCCTCTGACAGGATCTTGAGGGAGGCCTTGTCAGGATTTGAGGTAGAAATTGAATTGAATTCCCTTTTTCTGAATCAGGCTGTGCCAAATCAGTCATCAAACCTACCCGAGCTAAATCTATTTCAGGATCATCCACCCCTATTCCTGAGTCACGTGGGGCGGCATTTCCACCCATTCAGTCAGGTGAGTGACGCTATCCATTAAGGATGCCCATGAGGAGGCCATTCCGGAGTATCAATAAAGATCCTGATTGGATGAGGCCCTGATGATCCCAAAGGCACCGAGTCCCAATGCACCCTATAAATATTGAAGCCTTTTATTTTAATAAAATATTCGTTATCTTAACTCATTTTCCCATTCCCTCCTCAGCACTCTTTCCAATTTTTCCAGCTTCGAGCCACCACGAACCCTGGCGCCAGTCTGAAAAACTGCAGCTCCAACAACCATTATACTCACAAATCTGGTTAGGAAGAGCTCTGGTCCTCCACTTCATCAGCAGATAATATACAGGAATCACACTGTTGCTATATGCGAGATTAAATTGACTGGAGCAGATGGGGTCCTTTGGGACTCCGTTGGAGGTGAAATAGATGTGGATCCGTTGCCCCAGAATAAAAAAATTTTCTTCCACCATATTGACCACCACCCTGAATCACTGCATGAACGTGGATCCAATCTACATGTTATAATAATTATTAGGCAGAACCACCTCTTGGGCAGATGCACTAAATGAGCCAAACCTCAAAGGCAACGCTCTGTAAGAACCCTCCAACGCAGCGCTCTGCGCTCCTAAAGTCCCATACACTACTTGATGCTCCACATCAGGCTTAAAAGGAAGCTTAGCAACAAGCTTGTTGGATATTATAAACTGTAGCACCAGTATCTATAATTGCTCCGATTTTTGTACCTTCTACAAAAATATCACACTATGTACACTACAAATAAGAAGAACCGTTGGTGTTTATCACATGCACATCCAAGGGCTTTTTGTTATCAAGAAAAGTGATAATACTGGTGCTGACTTTAGGATACTCCTGGACAGTCTTCTCTACTGGAATTTCAACGTTCATCCCCACTAGGGCGGTGACATCTGTTGAGGGTCTGCCTTCACCTGTGCTGGTTTTCAAGGATTTTCCAGTTGTAAGGCTTTTTTACATCTCATTGAATCTCCAAGTCTGTATTCATCCTGTCTCCCTTCCAGGGAGAAGTCTTGGACATCTCTGAGGGTTTGTTGGTATAAAAATCGTTGGGTGAGTACTGAGGCAAAACAAAGGGACTTGTTAGAATTATCAGGGACAATTAAATTTGGATCAGCGGAGGTAGAGAATCCCATACTATTCTGCTCAACTTTGTTCCTGTTCAGTCAGGGCTGGTGGTAATGCATAGTGTAAAATTTTACTTTAGGTTGATTATTGTCTGGCAACCCAGTAACCTTTTTACTGCACAGATTCAATTTCCTTGTGCACTACGTTGCAAAGTATAGAATGTATTATTAATTGATAATAGTATTGAGACTATTATTCATAGTTGAGTAAGAATTATATTAAGGCCAACGCTTGGCCAGTACTCCCAAATAATACTTATGATATCATACTCATAGGGATTTGTTCCTTTACTCTTGTCCACCTGATCTTTGCCGAAAAACCCTGGTAACAGTCTCTTTTGGCCCAACACACAGTCAGCAGCTATCCCTGATTGTGGTTCCTTCATCTCTAGATCCCCACACAGATCTTTACTCTTCTCCCTGAGAGTCTTCCAATTATTGCCTTCTGCTATAATATCTTTGAGATAGAACAAAACAATAGAAGCTGATAGTCTAACTATACACCAAATTGGTAATGTTACTGTGAAGTACTTTTTTATTATAGAAATCATAGGGTTTTATATAGGGGGAATTCAGCTGTCTAACCCTCAGTTGACACCTCTTCGATGAAACAGCAGCCATTGCCATTTAATCCATCCTTGTCTTGGCAGTGATGTTCTTCCCCATCCTGGATAGAATTCCGTCATTGGAAATCCTCAAGACCTCAAACGGAAAGAGTCATAAAATGTTCCACTAATGCTTTCATTTCAATCCAAGTGAACCAACCATAAATTGGCTAGCGACCTGCTTATGTAATGGGACTTATTAACCATTATGGCAGGTCACTTACCAACTGATCAATTCACTAGTTGCAGGTGGCATCACTCACCTTACAACTTGCTATTCATTCCCAATCAGTCAATAATTAAACCTGACCAATCCCAATCAGTACACCTGATAGTTAATCACTATCAGATGCCCCTATTTTCTTGGCACTTCCACCCGATGAGATCTTAAGTATTTATCTGGATTGATCCCCAATGGATACAACCAGGAGAATATCTCAAAATCCCCCAAATGTAGTTCCTCTGAAACTTGGGCCAACCAATTCTCAAATACACTTTTCTTTAGGGAATTTTCTCCTAGCAATACCAGGTAATCTAGCAGGCTGGGAATATGGGAAAAATTCCAACCCCTCTTGCCTAGATTTCCAGCGAGAAAAGGACTGGGGCATGAGAACCTTGCTTCGGACACCTGGTCAAATACTTCATTGGTTCAAGCGGAGTACATTGTCAATACTCAAAGCTGCTTGGGACAACCTTTGGCATATGGCGTTCTTCCTCTTCCTCCTCGCTACCACCTTCTCAGAGCATGGTCCCCATGGCCTTCTGTTATGCCAGGATGATCGATTTACTTATGACAATATTAGTCCCAGGATCTGGTTTTCCCCTGTCAAAGTATATGACCCGCTGTCATATTCAGGATTCTTGGTCCGGCGTCCTTGATTTCCTGATTTTCTCCTCATCCTAGACAGGAGACTCTTGCCATTGATGTTCATTTTGCAGCTTAATTAAGAATACTTATTTCTTATTTGCTCTTGTTATTTCGCTCATATCCTCTTGGCATAAGTCATTCTTAATTCTTCCTTTGTAGAGCTTATCTCATTTATTTTGAGATTAATTTCTCCGAAATTGGAGATTAATGGATTATAGAGTTCACAATATCAACTTCTATATAAGTCTGACATCCCCTCTCTCATCCACATAATATGTCAAATTCTGAGTCTTGCTACCAGCAGCTCCTCAATAGTTTGTCTGATCTAGACCTTCGTCTCTTCCAGCGAATGAGTTAATATGCTTGATGGAACCTCTTTTCGGGTCCTTCTAGGACTCATACGCCTAGTCTGGTGCAAGCGGCTTTTCCTTCCATTGAATTACCGGAAACAGTAACTAATCCCTCCAAAACTAGGTGGGCTATCATTTCAAACAACTCTCGGCTGACTCTTCCTCTGCTGCTGCTTCCAGAGTTGTACTTCAAAACTCTCCTGGATTCAGCTCCTTTTGCTGATGCTCCAAACATCATCATAGATGCTCTGGAGATTATACTAGTTGCTCTGGATCATTTGTTTCTGTCTGGGTCAGACCTGCTCCCTGAGTTCCTCTTCCAGCTCTGTCAATTTTAAAACCTGCTGTTTTGGCTCCAAGCTCTCAATTGGTAACAGTATTCACTTTGAGCTTCCCTACGCTGAACTCCAGACCCAATTCATCGAGGCTTTGACTATAGCGCTGAGATACCTCTGATCTTGATAACCTTCTGGATCAGTATACTGCCGCATATGCTATTAGCTTTGCTGGCCAAGTTCTTTGAAGTTGTTCCACAAAGATTCCAGCCTCACCTGGTTTCCACTGTTTGTTCAGCTTTAGCTTCCGCAAAAGCCCATAGTCACTGCTTGCAGGATGCAATCCACTCTCTACACAACTATCTCTTCTCTGGCGCTTCCCATGGGTATCTTTTGCTGATGGTGTTGATAGGGGGCATGATTTGGCAACCCCCATCAAGCATCCCTTCCTCATTGCCAGCCCACATTTCTGGTGTCCTTAATGAAGCCCATCGGTAGGTGCTCAGGACTAATCTTCTGGCTCCAGTGCTGTATCAGAATTACTTGGGGTTATTCGCCAATTGACTAATTTTATACTGCTGTTTTCCTCCCCACTCCGGGGCTTCACAATTGGCTTCCTCTGACATCTCAATTTCCCTTCCCCTAGTCGCTTTCTCTCAGGGCTCAGCGTCCACTCAATGAACGTGGTTTTGTGTAGGTCTCACCCTCGTTAGTGTCCAATCGCATATCAATTTTGACATGCTGTTCATTCCTACCACGATCTATCCTCCCTCCTCCAAGAGGTGACATAGGCGGAATCATCACCCTACTAAGGACAATCAATAAAAATAAATATTAAAAATATATCAGCTTTTTTATCTATGCTGTTTAAAACTTTTTTTTTCAATATCTTTATCTATTTTTTATCTTTATTATTCTTTTTTCCTATAAGACTTGACGTTGTTTTGGTTCAGAGGTCCATCTTTTTCCCCCAAACTGGGTCCTGGGTACTTAAACCTGCCAGTTTTCCATGGTTCAGAGGTCCTTTTTTGGACTTAACCATCTAGATTGGTTCAAAGGTCCTTTTTTCAGTTTTGGCCTAATCATCAGGACATGACTAAATTAATGGTTCATCAGTCCTTCAGGAACACTTTTATTCTTTTTCCTTGATACAATGCTTTAGATACTTAGCGTGGACTCGATTTACTACTCTTCCATCCAAGAGATTCTTGATGGAGTAAGCATTGGTCGCCATCTTGGTGATTACTTCAAATGGAACTGACCACAAAAATATCTAATTTGTTTTTTCATCCAAAACCATGCATATCGCAACAGGCAACTTTCCCCCCTATTTGATATTCTTCTAATTCCAGTCAATTCTTGTCATCCATCAATTTCACTCATATCCTTTTCTTCAATGTAGTATCAGATGCTTGTGATTGCATATCAATCAATATACTAATCAGTCAGTTCAAGTATTGCTTGGTACTCATCCCTGACATAGGTTACACCACCAAATATAAAATTGGCGGCAACGCGGCCTTTCTTCCATATGATTCAAATGGCATCTTTCCCATCATCGTATGATGACTAATGTTGTAGGTGAATGTCACCAAACTCAAGTACATTCCCCACGCGGAATTTCTCCCTGCGACTAGCTTCCTTAGCATTGTGGCCAGCGTTCCATTGACCCATTATACCAGTCTGTTCATTTCCAGCCAGTATGGTACTGACATAACTCCTCAGATCCCCATTATTTTGTTTAACCTCAGGATCACATGAGATGTGAAGTTGGTCCCATTGTCACTCAGCAGGATTTGTGGACATCTATGATGGTATACCACTTGATCCAGGATGAAACTCGCGGTACTGGTACCGTCTACTCTGGTTAGGGCCTTTGTCTCGACCTATCTCATCAGATGGTCCATGGCAACTATGATGTACTTGACTCCCCCTGTGCTCATCGTCAGTGGTCCCACCATGTTGATGGACACCATGTGCCAAGTAAATCCAGGGCAAACCAGTTGGTATCCAGTTGTATTCTTGTGTGGTTTGTGCATCTGGCACTCCACGCAACAAGCTAGATGATCCATGACATTGGAGTTGATCGATTTCCAGTAATAATACTGGCGAATATGGTCAGTTGTTTTCCTCAAGCCTCCATGCCCAACAACCTTATGATCTGCTTGTACTATCGCTGCTCTTTCTGACAGTTTGGAGAATAATAGTTGCTTCCCATTGATCATCTTGAATACTTGTCCATCCATAGTCTCGGTGTTTTCTATTGCTTTTCAAAGTGCACCCATGATTTCTTGGGGCTCGTCCCCAATTTTCCCTTTCAACCATTCTCTGAGAATAGCTCATCTGCTTGCGGGTATACCAACTGGACCATTGGCAACTGCAATAAGCCATCCACATTCTGGTGAGAAGCCTCCACTCAGTAGACTATCTCATAATCATAAGCCTGAAGCTTAAGTGCCCATCATGCCAGTTGTCCTTCCAGTTCTCTTAGATTGTGCAGCCAATGCAGCAAATAGTGGTCTGTCACCACTTTAAAGTGCATTCCTTGGATATACACATGAAACTGATTGCATGCATAAATGACTGAAAGGCATTCCCGCTCAGTCACAGTGTAGTTCCTCTCAGCAGCTGAGATTTTCTGGATTACATATGCCACTGGATGTTCATCCCCAAGTTCATCTACTTGGCTCAATATGGCGCCAATCGCCATCAACGAAGCATTGGTTTGAATAATAAACTACCAATTAAAATTTGGATATTTTAGAATCAGCGCATCTATCAAATACCAGCGTAACTCATCAAAGGAGTCCTGGGCCTCTTCATTCCATACAAATCCTTTTTTCAGATCCTTTAATAAATGGAATAATGGCTCAGCTATTCGGACAAAGTCCAGAATAAATCTTCTGTAGTATCTGACCATCCCAAGGAACACTTGGATGTCTTGGACACTCTTCAGTACAGCAATCTGTTCTATAGCTGCTGTCTTCTTGGTTTGCGGCTGCAATTCACTGGAGTTGATTACAAATCACAGGTTTCCAACTTTTTTTGATAAAGTAGCACTTCCTTGGCTTGATCTTCAGGTTAGCTGTTATCAGTCACTTAAATACTTTTTCCAGGTGGTGTAGGTGATCAATAAACATCTTACTAAACACGTTTATATCGTCAGATATACCAGGATACACGACAACTTCAAGTCACTTAATATTGCATTTAAATTGACCACTTGGTACAGCTGATACTGCTCGTCATCTATGAACAGATCGCTGATATAAATTTCTTCATTCATAATGTCAGGAGGAACATGTTTCTCTGCAGCTCTAGACTGTTACCCATCTAGGCCGCAGGCCCTTTTCCCAAATCCTTTGTGGCTGTGACTCTTTGGCCTGGACCATGTTGATCTGATCCTTCAGCTTTTTACAGTGCACGGTTAAATGTCCTTTACTGTCACACTGATAGCAGACCTTTTCCTTCTTGTTTAACCATCTGAATTCTTCAGGATTATTCCCAGCACAGTTCAATTGGTCGTTTCTTTAGCTCCTTTGTTTCCCTTCGTGGGATTCATATTTTGTACCAGATTGGATTTGAAGCTTCTATTTGGGGCATTAAATGTCACTCCCAAAATCTTAAAGTTATCTACCATTTTCATGGTAGTTATTTCCACCACAAACATGGAAGACTTTATGCGATGCAAATTGTAATAGGGCTGAAGGGCCACTTGCAAGGCGATTCTAGCATCAAATTTCGTCCAATACTTTCGCTCTGGCCAGGATCTGTGACTCCTGGTAAAACCAAGCCACGAAGCTAGCTAGAGACACAACTTTTATGGAAATGGATTCCCATAAATTCCTGCTTTTGCTTTGACATACATGTCAGACTTCCTGAACTCCTTCATGATGGCCACCTTTGCTTCAGCATACGACCAGCTGTCCCCCTCCAGATGAGGTAACACTAAGTTTTGACAGTTGGTGTCCATGCAATTCATGACTGTCAACGCCTTTTGACGATCTCCATAGCCATTCATGGTCTTGTTGAATAGTTGGAAAAACGCTGGGGCATTATCACAATGGAATGTTTGCAATTTCAGAATTGCCCTAATTCCTCTTAGTCATTTCTAGCCAATTCTCTCAGTTTGGCTGCTCAGCTAACTTGTGGAGTGCCTTCAGGCATCATCTCCAAAATGGCATTAAAAGTGGGCAGCATTTCCTTGAGGTATTCAACTTCCCAAGTATCATGTGAGGACTTCTCTCTTTGGCATCGCTTGCCATATCAGGCTCACAAGCACATCTGTGAGCTTTAAGTTCCTCCACTTGTTTGATTAATTCTCATATCTGCACCAAATTTTCTTAAACAAACACATTTGCTTCTCGCACCATTTTTAGGTATAGGACCTCTCAAATGAGGTCCCCTTCTTTCTTCTTTAATGAGTTTACTTTGCTGAGTAACTCATTCACAAAGTTGGCTACATTCTCTACTCCTTCCTCCACTTTGGCGACTCATTCTTCCAAGGCCACAAACTACTGATGGTCCACTGAGTTTAAGGCATTCTGATTTACAGTGGCCATCTCAGTCTACAACTCATGTAGCTCTTCTTTATAAAACATTATAATAGATTCTTCACTCACCTACCCCTGTAGTGAGCACCAACTTGATAAATTTACTCTAGGTTGATTATCGGCCAGCAACCCAGTAACCTTTTTACTGCACAGGTTCAATTTCCTCGTGCACTTCGTCACGTTGTATAGAATGTATTATTAATCAATAATAGTATGGAGACAAATATACATAGTTGAGATTGAACAATATTTTGGCCCAACGCTCAGCCAGTATATCTGATTAAATACTCTTAGAGTTGTACTCATAGGGATTTGTTCCCTATACCCTTGTCCACCTGATCTTTGCTAATATTACCCAGAGACAGTCTCTCTGAGCCAAACACACAGTCAGCAGCTATCCTGATTGTGGTTCCTTTGTCTCTAGATCCCCACGCAGGATCTTTACTCTTCTCTCTGAGAGTCTTCCAATTATTGCCTTCTGCAATATTATCTTTAAGATAGAACGACACAATAGAAGCTAATAGTCTAACTATACACTGAATCAATAATGTAACTAGATATAAACTCTAAACTCTGTAAAGCTGGGTTTTTATAGTAAATCCTAGGGAATTATATAGTGAGGGATTTGGCTGTCTAACCCTCAGTTGACACCTCTTCAATGAAACGACATCTGTTGCCATTCAATCACCCATCATTGTCTTGGCAGTGATGGTCTTCCCCATCCTGGCTAGGATTCTATCATTGGACATCCTTAAGACCTCAAATGGAAAGAGTCAGAAAACATGTCACTAATGTTTTCCTCTCAATCCAAGTGAACCAACCATAATTGACTAGCGACCTGCTTAGGTAATGTGACTTATTACCCATTATGACAGGTCGCTCACCAACTGATTGAATTGCTAGTTGCAGCTGGATTAACTCGCCTTGCAACTTGGTATTTATTTCCAATCAGTCAATGATGAAACCTTACTGATCCCAATCGGTACACCTGATAGTTAATCACTATCAGATGCCCTTTTTTATCAGAAACTCCGCCTGATGAGATCTTAAGTATTCATTCAGATTGATCCTCAACAGATACAACCAGGAGAATATCTCAAATCCCCCAAACATAGTTCCTCCAAAACTTGGGCCAACCAATTTCTGATTCACTTCGCCTTAGGGAATTTTCCCCTAGCAATACCAGATAATCTAGCAGGCTGGGAATATGGGCAAAAATCCCAAAACATAGGAATGCAGGTTGCCGGGCAACTAGATGCATAATGACCTCTTTGCCACAAGAATATCAGGCGTTTGTATATGGCCCACATCTCTGCACCACCCCTAAAACCCCAGGTCAAAAATTAATTGAGGGATTGTGATCAAACTAAGGATGAATCGAATGACCATTTAAAGGATGGAAAGGACCCATTAAAGTGTTGAGTAACCATGTATTATTCAACAGATTTTAGCAAAAATTGTTTTTTGTTAATATCCATAGAGGATTTGGTAATGGTAGCAGGGGTTTTTTGTTCCACGTTGGGCACATTAAAAGTGACATAACATGCATAGATAATTAATATTTCATAATATCTCCACTTCTTCTTGAATAATGTGGGTCATAGCATTATACAACTCTTAATCTGTCTTGACAGCTGCTGTCATCACTATGCCCACATCCTCATTGGCCAAAATATTGGCTCCCGCTAGCATGCGGGACTCAGATGTGAATTGCTCTGCAAACTCTAAAGATTCATTGATTGAAATTGTATTGTTAGAAAATCAAACTTGTGCTGCGCCATATTTGCCACACCCCCAAACATGAGGAGCACAATTTCCTTTACCTCCTGATATGTTACAGTAATATTCTTAAAGTAACATATAATTTGATCAGCACTCTCAACATCTAGTTTGGAAAACAACAATTTAGCCTTATGACGATCTGACACCCCCTCCAAAGCAAATTCAAACTGCTTAAAAATCCATGTGTGTTTCCATTGCGGTTAAAAGGGGGCAGCTTGTCACTACAGACCTCTTCTACTCAGCAAGAATACTAATTTACGCTCTGCAAGTGTAGCCGCTAATTGGCGTCATCCAAGAGGTTGGCAAGTTGGCTGGCTTGGCATTCCACCAGGTGCAGTTAGTGGAAGGCCTTGTCAAACTTATTCATTAAACTTTATTTTCTTGAAAAAGCACTTTTTGCGCCTGAAGTAACATATACAAGCCAAATTTTTATACCACGTATTGAAATAACTCAATATACTGTGGTAGTCTCCCGTCAATTTGAGCCTGCTGCGCCATTGTTTGTAAAATATGGAGCTTCCAGGGTGTTTATCAATAAGACCCTGTAGTGAGCAACACCGTTATAATTTTGGCGATATAATTGAGATACGTCATAGGAATTGCACAGGGTGAGCCCGCTGAGCAACAGACAAACGATATAGAGATCTTTGGTCTGCTAAATAAACTTAGTAAACTTTTATATAATAGGAGGCAATCGCCTCAACCACACTACATTATTTAAAACAATATATCTAGCAGACCCTTTCTACTAACTGTTTCTTTTTCTTACTACTCACTCTATTTCTTCATTTTCCTCTAAAAGTCCCCCTTTCTTGTATTCTCATCCCGCTCATACCTTCATTGCTAAAATCAATTCCAACCCTTCTACTTTTCTATTAATCATTTGGTAGAACTTGTCTGGTTTTACCTCATCATTGAGGCTCTGGTAGAATTCACTCTATTTGCCAAATTGACTATCCAAGTTAGAATCCCCCTGCAGTCTTTAAAATACAATCCGCCAAACTAAATATGACTTATTGGCCAGTCATACCAATTTCTCAGCAGGCGATATGGTAAATATCTGCCAGAAGTGTTGCACAGGGTTGAGCCCAATGAGCAACGAAAGAATGATATGGATATCGTTGTTAACTAAATTTTAAATTTATTGCGGGGAAGGCCGACCATGGGACGGACACTTCCAAATATGACTCAGATGAGACAAAACTCAGTACCAGGTGAGGCACCCCAGAGAAGCGATGCTATCTCTTGTTGCCAGCGGGAACGCCACTTATGGGATGGGGGAGGGAACGTGTGTAGGGGGCGTAGCCACTATTGAGCACGTTTGGAGGAAGGGGTCTGATTTGATGAACCAGACTGGGAACCAGGAGGAGACCAGCTGCCGGCGACGTGGTGGGAGATATCCAAACACCCATGCTTGAAAGTGGTCCACCAAATGAGACCGGAATCTGTGGACAGCTTCAGGGAGGGTGGGGATGGATCCGGCGATGGCATCCAAGACAATCGTGTGGATAGTCCACATGGCGATTGCAACCACCAGAGCACGAAGGGAGGGTGGGATGGGGGAGGCCATTGATGAAGCAAACATATCTCTTGACAGACTGAAGGGATGTGTTTGATCCTGGCCTAGCAGACGTTGGACTTCGTGCCATATCACTTTAGAGGTGGGGCACTTCTCCAGGCGGTGAAACAGCGTTCCATACTGGCCACACACGACACAGGATGAGTGTAAAGCGTTAGAGCGCTCAGCTGTACGATACACCCGCCTCAGGCAGCGCCACACATGAGAACGGACTTGAGGCTGCAGCAGAGGATGGTGTGCGTATTGCCAGATAGTCTTTTGGGTCTCAGTGGAATAAGGGATGTCCATCATGTCCAGGTAGTCCACCCTGGATAGGACTTGGGGTCGAATGGGGATCACGCCCTCATGGATGGGTAGCCCCTGTACCTCTTGTGTGAACTGAGGAGAGGGACGGCCTCTTTGGGTTGTATGTCCACTAATACGAATTCTCCACTCTGCGCTTCGCATGGAGAGTAGGATTCGTTTGTAGTGGGTTTTTGTCCCGTGAGGACCTGTGGCTGATGTGTGTGATGCAAGGTATTTCATCAGGGAGTGGGGGTTTGATGGGTTGTTGAGGCCCAAGGCTCGGGAGAAGTTGGAGCGGGCCGCGCGGGACCAGTGTTGGGATGGGAGTGTAGGAGCAGTGACAGCCGCAATCCAGGTGCCTAGGATCTTGGCGGCATGGGCTTTGAAGTCAAGTAGGCCCATGCCACCATGATGTTGAGGGCCAAACATGACCTCAAGTCGTACTGGTGGAGGGCGGCCTGACCAAAGCCAACCTTGTAGCAAAGCATACAGGGATTTGAAGAAGCTTGGGGAGAAGGGGATGGCGTGGGCTCCAAACCAGACTTTGGATAGGAGCATAGAGTTGGCAAGCACAACCCTGCCAGTGAGGGTAGTAGGGTGGGCTCTGAGAGAGGTGATTCGCTTCGTCACGTTGTCCAGTATATGGCCCTCCATTACTGCTGACACGTATCCTCCCACCTCCAACCACACGCCCAGATGGCGTACCGGTCCTATGGTAGGTCGCGGCACAAAGGGGAGCACCAGTGGAGCGGTGTGTTTTGAGTTAGCGAGGCGTGGACTTGGGCGAGCAGCTGGGCTGGGTTGGGAACTACTTGCTGGGGCCCAGCAGTTCTGAAACCGACCAAGGAGGATGATTTCAGTTTTGGAGGCGTTCAGTGCCGCGTTGCTTACCCGGGAATATTCCTGGATGAGGGCTTCAAGCGCACGTGCATCTTTATTATTAGACACCCCCACCACGCAATCATCTGCAAATGCCATCATCTTGACTGGGGTCTGGCCTGGCACATGGACCCCAGTGAGTTGGGCATTCACATTTCGCAGTAGTGGGTCAAGGCTGAAGTTGTATAAGAGTGGGCTCAGTGGGTCCCCTTGTCGCAGGCCCCTTTGAGGATGGACTACATCTGTTAGGAAACCTGGGCCACGCACAGCCATTGTTGCAGATTCCGTGAGCAGCATCACCCAGTTAATGAAGCGGGGAGGTAGGGAAATTTTTGGAGGCAGGCCCTAAGGTATTCCCAGTTTACTCTATCATAGGCCTTTTGTTGGTCCAAGAATACCAGTGCTCCAGAGGCTGTGGACTGACACACATTAGCCACAGAGTGCACGTTATCCCAAATTGACCTTCTGGGGATGAAACCAAATTGTTCTGGAGAGATGGTGGCAGATGCTACAGTCCCTAAACGGTTAGCCATGATTTTTGTTAAAATTTTGGTGTCTGTGTTTGTTAGAGAAATGGGGCGCCAGTTGGCTAAGTCTAGCCTATCCCCTTTCTTGAAGAGTGTGACTGTAAAAGCCTCATGTCCTCCTGGTAGGAGGCGCGTTTCCAACAGGCTTTGGTTGAGGGAGGCTAGCAGCAATGGGGATATGTATTTAAAATATTTTTTATAGAACTCATATGGAATGCCGTCTGGGCCTGGGCATTTTCGGTTTGGTGCACCGCGAATGGTAGTCCATAATTCGTTCGGAGTAATTAAATTCATTATTTCCGGGTATCGGAAAACGGTGCGGATATGAGCTCTGTCGAGAAATTCCACCATTTCGGCCGGCTGAATTGGTTCAGCTTAGTATAACTCGGAGTAATAGTTTTGCATTTCACTTGCCACTTCGGCCGGTGTGTCCACGATAGAATTATCCGATCTTTGCACCTGTGTGCAGGCCACGCTCTGGCATGGTGCAAAAATTTTTTAAAGAAGTATGCGGTGCATTTGTCATCTTTAGTGATGCGTGTGGCCCTGTATTGGACACAAACCCGATGCTTGTGTTGCCTTTCAAGTGCGTTGAGGTGTGCTGCTGCCTCCGCCCACTTCTGGCCCCATGCAGGGCTATATCCTGAGGCTGGAATGTTGGACTCCAAATGGGCCAATTCCACCAGCGCGCGCGATATAACCGCCGATGTGGCTCGTGAGCATCTGGATGAGAGATGGCGATATTGGCGGATGGTGTCTTTTTTGAAAGTTGCCCATGTGGAAATGGGGTCCGCGCAAAACGGTGCAACAAACGATTTTGCCAAAGTTGCCTCTTCCACCCACGTGGAAAATCCTGGCGACGCAAGCTCTGTGGGGCGGATTTTACACCAATGTGGGGCCTTTGCAACTGTGACAGGTAGGTGGTATGTTATCGAGACCAGTCGGTGGTCGGAGAATTCCATTTTCGTTGTTTTGAAGTGGGAGAAGTGGGGTTGGAGTTTCGCCGGCGCTAGAATAAGGTCAATGCGGGTCATGGACCTTAATTGGCCGTTGTGGATGTGGGGGCGCATCATGTTTTCGAGCAGTGGGGCATGTCGCGGCAGCGCATCCACTAACCCAAGGGTGGCTTTTAGAATGCGTAGTTCTATATGACCCTGTGGGGCGTGGGGTGAGGGTGGCCACCGGTCCGTTGGTGAGGTTAGCCAACAGTTCATGTCACCGATTAGGAAAGAATCGGGGGTATTGGGAGGGATTTGACCGACGAGAAAATTCCCGACGTTCTTGTGCACCGTTTGGGGCGTAAATGTTGACAATTGTGTGTGCAACATCAGCCCAAGAGAAGGTGACAACGAGCACTCGGTCATTTAGGAATATTTCTGAAGATGTAAATTTAAAAAAATTGTTTTTCTGAATTAGCACCCCACAGTGCTTTGACCAAAAGGATAGGGATGGTAGGAGCATTGTTTTCCAAGCATCCTCGGAACCTCGTGGACAGTGGGTTTCCTGGATGGCCAGGATATCCACGGGTAAATTATTTTGTAAAAAACTCAGTTTCCTAGCCCGGGACAGGGAGGCCTTGAGTCCGGCGATATTCAACGTCCCTAGAGTGAAGGTTTCCCCCATCGCACCTTAGGTACGAGGGGGTGGGCCCCTGGCCCACCAGCCTCTTCCAGGTACCCACGGGCTTTCACAGCAGCGTGGGTATTAGCAGCAACGCTATCAGGGTTTTTGTTAATTTTTGCGGAAAGAGTCGCATTGGCTTTGGCCTTCGCTTTTTGTTTTCCCGACGTCGGACGAATTTTTTGCGGTGCGGATAGGTTCGGTGCACCGTCGAGTGGGGCAAAAAAATTTTTTTGGTTGGGATAGGTCCCAAGTCGGTTTCAACTGGGGCTTGGGTGCAGCAATTGGGTGAGATCGAATCTCCCATTGGATCCTGGATTGAGTGGCCCGTTCGGCTTGGGCCTCCCCATCTGATTGGGTGATGGATTCCCGAGTTGCTTCCACCGCAAAGGTCTCCATGTCCTCCTGGCGTTGTGAGTGTGGGATGGTGGTGGGGACCTTGGCCGCTTCCTTGGCCGCAGTCCTATGGGCCTGCTTGGCCTTCTTCCACTCCTGCGGGGAGATGGGCTTTACCAATAGGTAGCAGCCTTGTGCTCCCCACGGGAAGGCCTCTTTGGTGCTTACGGTTGGTTCGTAGTGCGCCTCTCCGCTGGCCATGGCCGCCGAGGGGTGCTCTTGGAATGTAATGCCCTCTTTAATGGGGCACGCGTGTGCCTTATGGCCAAACGCATCACAGTGGGTGCAAATGGGGGGCGCGCTGTCCACGGTTACCCAGAATGGGTGGGTGGTGTGCCCTGTGATATCAATAAAGGTGGAGTGCGGGATCTGGGTTAGGTCCTTCACGATCTCCTCAGATGGAGTCAGAACTGCAATGGCTTTGCCAGTGCACAGGTGTGGCATCAGCGTGAAACGTTGCATTTCGAAAGATTGTATTTCGCCGTATATGGCGAGACCATCTTTCAGGTGTTGCTCCAAAATGTCACGTTTTACCGTAGTAGGCAAAAAGTCAAACGTGAGGAAAATTTGGTTCGATTTTGTCCATCTGGTGCATTTAGTTTCGACGACCCGTTGCCCTTCGGGGAGGTCTACCACTATGCGCACTGCTGCAGCCTCATCTGCTGCTATTTTGTTTTCGAAACCTAGGTCCAGCCAACCGCGCGACATGGAGTGAGGTGCAACGTACACCGCGGTCGGGAAAATTTTGTGTACATCTTCACAAAATTTTTCCCATAGGGCCGTTTTTTGATGTCCAGATACACACAGACTCCGAATTCCACCGACGAAAGTGGCTGGGAATGTGGCGTATTGATGTACTGGTTGCATCGTGCTTGCCACGCGAGTATCTCCGGGGAAATTGTGACCGCCAGTTTTTTTAAATTTTTTTCTATTCCGCCAGATTCTCCGGGGCGTTTTTGAATGTTAGAGGCCGCGGGCCTTCCACCTGCTCCTCTTGCTTTGCTTGCCCAACTGCTCCCAGACATGGGCGCAGACTAATCCCCTCTATGAGATTATCAAACTGGAGTAAGTCTTGAATTGAATGGGTTGCAAAAGTGTTTGCAACGAGAGAGAGAGATATCATTGTTAACTAAATGAACTTAATAAACTTTATAAATCTGAAGCAATTGCTTTGAACACTACTTTATCTATGTAAAAATAACCAACAGATTCTTTCTGCTCCCAATTCTCTAGTTCTACTATTCACCCTATTACTCTTTTCTTCCATTAGATCTACTCTTCTTTCCTTACCATCTCACTTATATATTATTTGCTTTGGTCAGTTCAACCCTTCAGCTTAGCTATTAATCAATTGCCAGAACTTGTCTGGATCAATCTCATCATTGAGGCTATGTCAGAATTCACTCTATGTGTCAAAATATTATTACCTCTACCGACTCACTTCAAGTTGACATAGATGACTATTAAAATTCAAAGCTCCCTTTAAAAATTAAAATACAATTTACCAAACAAGGTATATGACTTATGGCAAGTCATACCGATTTGACAGTTGATGCTAACACATCCTGGCCTACACCTAATAGCTGGAACGGAGTTTGGATTTTCTCAGGGTTGGCAAACTTTTGAAAGGATTTAATCAAAGGCTTTTCTTCTATTGCATTACCCTTGACCCAACTCACATTAGAAGATGTTCCATATAAATAGTCCCAGGTGGCAGAAAGAAATTCTGATATGAAGTCTGCCTTTGTTTCTACACCGATGGTGTCCATGCCCAACATTGATAAGCCCTTTGTGATTAAAACTGATGCTTCTGGATATGCATTTGGCGAAGTTTCATTTCAGGGGGATGACAGTAGGCTGCCTACTATAACCTACTATTCAAAAGAGTTTACCCTGTTGAATATAACTACCCAATCTATGACAAAGAGGTACTAGCAATTGTTCAGACTCTGAAATACTGGCAACGGTACTTGTGTGGGGCAAAGCACCCCGTGAAGATCATGATTGACCAAAAAGAACCTGACATACTTCTGTTTCTCTGCACCAGCTAAATTAACAACAAGCTAGAAGAGCTCTTAACCTTGCTGTTTATGACCTGTAAATTGATTATAAGCCTGATAAGGTTAATGTGGTCCCAGATCCCCTAAGTCGGCACCCTGACTTGATGCCTACAAAAGGTAGATCACAGAATATACACAGGTTTTGCTAAAAGCACAGAACAAAATTGTACAAGCTCTCTCATATAATTTTGGTGAAACAGGAGGATAACATTTTGAAGGCCCAGAAAGAAGATGCATCTTGTCAATATGTAAAGGCTGACCTGAGCCAGAATTTAAATAGTGGATCTTACATCCTGAGATATTATCTGAAAGGACATTTGGTATGTTGGAAAAGGCCTGTATGTGCCTGAAGGGTCCCAAAAAGTGAAATTATCACGTGAATACCATGACTCAGGATTTTGTTGGACATCCTGGACGAAATATGATGGTAACTCTCATCCATAAAAATTACCGCTGGCCTGGACTGGTTGGTACTATCAGTAATTACCTGGATGGATGTGAGATTTTTGGGCCTACTAAGGCTAGGTGTGGCCATCCTGTAGGTCAGTTGAAATCGTTGAATTTCTCTCAGAAGCTTTAGGTGTCAAGTACCTTAGATCTCATAGTTGAGTTGCCCCAGTCTCAGGGGTTAATCAGTTTTCGTGGTATTTGACCAGTCCACAAAAGTGTCTCACTTCATTCCTATGAACACCAATGTAACAGCCAAATAGACAGCCCAGATTTTTATAAAGAAGGCGTTCTTATATCACGGAATACCCAAAGAGGTTCTCTCTGATAAAGGCCCACTGATCACTTCACGCTTTTTAGATGCTGGTTATGCTAGATCTAGTAATTAAAGATATTCATGTCTACTGCATATCATCCTCAAACAGATGGGCAAACTGAGAGGATTGATACGGTGCTGGAGCAGTACTTGAGATGCTACGCGAATGATGAACAGTATAATTGGGTTTTGTTAATAATGCCCCAGTTTTGCTACATCAACATGGACCATGCTTCCATTGTTTAAATTTATTGCGGGGAAGGCCGACCATGGGACGGACACTTCCGAATATGACTCAGGCGAGACAAAACTTAGTACCGGGTGAGGCACCCCAGAGAAGCGATGCTATCTCTTGTTGCCTGCGGGAACGCCAATTATGGGAAGGGGGAGGGAACGTGTGTAGGGGGCGTAGCCACTATTGAGCACGTGTGGAGGAAGGGGTCTGATTTGATGAACCAGACTGGGAACCAGGAGGAGACCAGCTGCTGGCGACGTGGTGGGAGATATCCAAACATCCACGCTTGAAAGTGATCCACCAAATGAGACCAGAATCTGTGGACAGCTTCAGGGAGGGTGGGGATGGATCCGGCGATGGCATCCAAGACAATCGTGTGGATAGTCCACATGGCGATTGCAACCACCAGAGCACGAAGGGAGGGTGGGAGGGGGAGGCCATTGATGAAGCAAACATATCTCTTGACAGACTGAAGGGATGTGTTTGATCCTGGCCTAGCAGACGTTGGACTTCGCGCCATATTACTTTAGAGGTGGGGCACTTCTCCAGGCGGTGAAACAGCATTCCATACTGGCCACACACGACACAGGATGAGTGTAAAGCATTAGAGCGCTCAGCTGTACGATACACCCGCCTCAGGCAGCGCCACACATGGGAGCGGATTTGAGGCTGCAACAGAGGATGGTGTGCGTATTTCCAGATAGTCTTTTGGGTCACAGTGGAATAAGGGATGTCCATCATGTCCAGGTAGTCCACCCTGGATAGGACTTGGGGGCGTGTTGGGATCACGCCATCATGGATGGGTAGCCCCTGTACCTCTTGTGTGAACTGAGGATAGGGGCGGCCTCTTTGGGTTGTATGTCCACTAATACAAATTCTCCACTCTGCGCTTCGCATGGAGAGTAGGATTCGTTTGTAGTGGGTTTTGGTCCCGTGAGGACCTGTGGCTGTAGTGTGTGATGCGAGGTATTTCATCAGGGAGTGGGGGTTTTGTGGATTGTTGAGGCCCAAGGCTCGGGAGAAGTTGGAGCGGGCTGCATGGGACCAGTGTTGGGATGGGAGTGTAGGAGCAGTGACGGCCGCAATCCAGGTGCCCAGGATCTTGGCGGCATGGGCTTTGAAGTCAAGTAGGCCCATGCCACCATGATGATGAGGGCCAAACATGACCTCTAGCCGTACTGGTGGAGGGCGGCCTGACCAAAGCCAACCTTGTAGCAAAGCATACAGGGATTTGAAGAAGCTTGGGGAGAAGGGGATGGCGTGGGCTCCAAACCAGACTTTGGATAGGAGCATAGAGTTGGCAAGAACAACCCTGCCAGTGAGGGTAGTAGGGTGGGCTCTGAGAGAGGCGATTCGCTTCGTCACGTTGTCCAGTATATGGCACTCCATTACTGCTGACACGTATCCTCCTGCCTCCAACCACACGCCCAGATGGCGTACCGGTCCTATGGTAGGTCGCGGCACAAAGGGGAGCACCAGTGTAGCGGTGTGTTTTGAGTTAGTAAGGCGTGGACTTGGGCGAGCAGATGGGCTGGGTTGGGAACTACTTGCTGGGGCCCAGCAGTTCTGAAACTGACCAAGTAGGATGATTTCGGTTTTGGAGGCGTTCAGTGCCACGTTGCTTACCCGGGAATATTCCTGGATGAGGGCTTCAAGCGCACATGCATCTTTGTTATTAGACACCCCCACCACGCAATCATCTGCAAATGCCATCATCTTGACTGTGGTTTGGCCTGTCACATGGACCCCAGTGAGTTGGGCATTCACATTTCGCAGTAGTGGGTCAAGGCTGAAGTTGTATAAGAGTGGGCTCAGGGGGTCCCCTTGTCGCAGGCCCCTTTGAGGACGGACTACTTCTGTTAGGAAACCTGGGCCACGCACAGCCATTGTTGCAGATTCCGTGAGCAGCATCACCCAGTTAATGAAGCGGGGAGGTAGGCGGAATTGTTGGAGGCAGGCCCTAAGGTATTCCCAGTTTACTCTATCATAGGCCTTTTGTTGGTCCAAGAATACAAGTGCCCCAGAGGCTGTGGATTGACACATTAGCCACAGAGTGCACATTATATCAAATCGACCTTCTGGGGATGAAACCAAATTGTTCTGGAGAGATGGTGGCAGATGCTACAGTCCCTAAACGGTTAGCCATGATTTTTGTTAAAATTTTGGTGTCTGTGTTTGTTAGAGAAATGGGGCGCCAGTTGGCTAAGTCTAGCCTATCCCCTTTCTTGAAGAGTATGACTGTAAAGGCCTCATGTCCTCCTGGTAGGAGGTGTGTTTCCAACAGGCTTTGGTTGAGTGAGGCTAGCAGCAATGGGGATATATATTTAAAATATTTTTTGTAGAACTCATATGGAATGCCATCTGGGCCTGGGCATTTTCAGTTTGGCGCACCGCGAATGGTAGTCCATAATTCGTTCGGAGTAATTAAATTCATTATTTCTGGGTATCAGAAAATGGTGCGGATATGAGCTCTGTCGAGAAATTCCGCCATTTTGGCTGGCTGAATTGGTTCAGCTCGGTATAATTCAGAGTAATATCTTTGCATTTCGATTGCCACTTCGGCCGGTGTGTCCACAATAGAATTATCCAATCTTCGCACCTGTGTGCTGGCCACACTCTGGCGTGGAGCAAAAATTTTTTTTAGTGTATGCGGTGCACTTGTCGCCTTTAGTGATGCGTGTGGCCCTGTATTGGACACAAACCCGATGTTTGTGTTGCCTTTCAAGTGCGTTGAGGTGGGCTGCTGCCTCTGCCCACTTCTGGCCCCATGCAGGGCTATATCCTGAGGCTGGAATGTTAGACTCCAAGTGGGCCAATTCTGCCAGCGCACGTGATATAACCGGCCGATGTGGCTCGTGAGCGTCTGGATGAGAGATGGCGATAGTGGCGGATGGTGTCTTCTTTGAAAGTTGCCCATGTGGAAATGGGGTCCGCGCAAAACAGTGCAACAAACAATTTTGCCAAAGTTGCCTCTTCCACCCACGTGGAAAATCCTGGCAACGCAAGCTCTGGGGGGCGGATTTTGCACCAATGTGGGGCCTTTGCAACTGTGACGGGCAAGTGGTATGTTATCGAGACCAGTTGGTGGTCGGAGAATTCCATTTTTGTTGTTTTGAAGTGGGAGATGTGGGGTTGGAATTTCTCTGGCACTAGAATAAGGTCAATGCGGGTCATGGACCTTAATTGGCCGTTGTGGACATGGGGACGCGTCATGTTTTCGAGCAGTGGGGCATGTCATGGCAGCGCATCCATTAACCCAAGGGTGGCTTTTAGAATGCATAGTTCTACGTGACCCTGTGGGGCGTGGGGTGAGGGCGGCCACCAGTCTGTTAGTGAGGTTAGCCAACAGTTCATGTCGCCAATTAGGAAAGAATTGGGGGGTAGCGGGAGGGATTTGACCAACGAGAAAAATTCCCGACGCTCTTGTGCACCGTTTGGGGTGTAAATGTTGATGATTGTGTGTGCAACATCGGCCCATGAGAAGGTGACAATGAGCACTCAATCATTTAGGAATGTTTCTGAAGATGTAAATTTGAAAAAATTGTTTTTCCAAATTAGCACCCCACAGTGCTTCGACCAAAAGGATAGGGATGGTAGGAGCATTGTTTTCCAAGCCTCCTCAGAACCTCGTGGACAGTGGGTTTCCTGGATGGCCAGGATATCCACGGGTAAATTATTTTGTAAAAAACTCAGTTTCCTAGCCCGGGACAGGGAGGCCTTGAGTCCGGCGATATTCAGCATCCCTAGAGTGAAGGTTTCCCCCATCGCACTATAGGTGTGAGGGGTGGGCCCCCTGGCCCACCAGCCTCTTCCAGGTCCCCACGGGCTTTCACAGCAGCGCGGGTATTAGCAGCAATGCTATCGGGGTTTTTGTTAATTTTTGCAGAAAGAGTCGCGTTGGCTTTGGCCTTCACTTTCTGTTTTCCCGACGTCGGACGAATTTTTTGTGGTGCGATAAGTTCGGTGCACCGTCGAGTGGGGCAAAAAAATTTTTCGGTTGGGATAGATCCCAAGTTGGTTTCAACTGGGGCTTGGGTGCAGCGATTGGGTGATAATGAATCTCCCATCGGATCCTCAGATTGAGTGGCCTGTTCAGCTTGGGCCTCCCAATCTGATTGGGTGATGGATTCCTGAGTTGCTTCTGCCGCAAAGGTCTCCATGTCCTCCTGGCGTTGTGAGTGTGGGATGGTGGTGGTGACCTTGGCCGCTTCCTTGGCCGCGGTCCTATGGGCCTGCTTGGCCTTCTTCCACTCCTGCGGGGAGATGAGCTTTACCAATAGGTAGCAGCCTTGTGCTCCCCACGGGAAAGCCTCTTTAGTGCTTGCGGTTGGTTCATAGTGCGCCTCTCCACTGGCCATGGCTGCCGAGGGGTGCTCTTGGAATGTAACGCCCTCTTTGATGGGGCACGCATGTGCCTTATGGCCGAACGCGTCACAGTGGGTGCAAATGGGGGGCGCGCTGTCCACGGTTACCTGGAATGGGTGGGTGGTGTGCCCAGCGATGTCAATAAAGGTGGAGTGTGGGATCTGGGTTAGGTCCTTCGCGATCTCCTCAGTTGGGGTCAGAACTGCAATGGCTTTGCCATTGCACAGGTGTGGCATCAGCATGAAACGTTGCATTTCGAAAGATTGTATTTCGCCATATATGGTGAGACCATCTTTCAGGTGTTGCTCCAAAATGTCACGTTTTACCATAGTAGGCAAAAAGTCAAATGTGAGGAAAATTTGGTTTGATTTTGTCCATCTGGTGCATTTAGTTTCGACGACCCATCGTCCTTCGGGGAGGTCGACCACTACGCGCACCGCTGCAGCCTCGTCTGCTGCTATTTTGCTTTCAAAACCTAGGTCCAGCCAACCGTGCCACATGGAGTGAGGTGCAACATACACCGTGGTTGGGAAAATTTTGTGTACATCTTCACAAAATTATTCCCATAGGGCTGTTTTTTGGATGTCCAGATACACACGGACTCCGAATTCCACCGACAAAAGTGGCTGGGAATGTGGCGTGTTGATGTACTGGTTGCATCATGCTTGCCACGCGAGTATCTCTGGGGAAATTGTGACCGCCAGTTTTTTTAGATTTTTTTCTATTCCGCCAGATTCTCTGGGGCGTTTTCGAACGTTAGAGGCCACGGGCCTTCCACCTGCTCCTCTTGCCTTGCTTGCCCAACTGCTCCCAGACATGGGCGCAGACTAATCCCCTCTATGAGATTATCAAACTAGATTTAGTCTTGAATTGAATGGGTTGCAAAAGTGTTTACAATGAGAAAGAAAAGTTTTACCATGCTTCCATTGTAATGTCACCATTTAAGTCTAACTATGGCTATGACGTGAGTTGAGAACAATTGCCAACTACTGAAGTGAACAATCCATCAGGAAGAGAATTTCTGAAAGATATTTTTCATGTTTAAATGACTTAATTGGGGTAAGAGCTAACGCCTGGCGCTGCCTCAGAAAAACCTACAGAATAGCAGATCGCTCCAACTCTCTTCATGGAGCATGCTCATTGGCTGGAGGGGATGGCAGCCTGCACCATCACCTCAAAGCATGACCCCCATCTAGAGCCATATGGTGGAAGTTGCGCATCTGTTAAGAACCCACAAAGACCAAGAGCTGTCAATCTCCAGAAGCTTCCTCACACTCCAACTTAATCACCAATATCACCCACACTCCGCTCCCTGATAGTCGCCATTGCACTGTGTATAATCCACACCGTAGCATTGGATACCTTTAAGGGAAATGTGCCAACCATCCGTGGGACAATCATATGATTTCACCTACACCTACTGAAACACTTTGAAGCCTGGCTATACGGATACATGAAGCTGAAGCAACAACAAAGTTTTGAATCATGGTTCCCAGTCTGGTTTCTGCATACGGACCCCTTCCACCACACCTGCTCCATATTAGGGGAAACCCCATTGAAGTAAGGCATCCAACCCCCTATACCTGGCAGTACCGGCTGGCAACAGGGGTAGCTCTTCTACTCTGGGGTGTATATATCTCGCCATACTTCACCTCCCCCTATCCCATTACATATATCGGTATTGTCCACCCCTGGTCAGCTTACCTCGGTTAGATAAAAAAATACATGACTTAATTGAGGGTATTTTCAGCCAAGACAAGTCTGACGTCAGGAGGCCCAAAAGGTCAAGCTGCAGGACATTCCTGACTTAAAACACACCTTGGACAAATGATGGGAGCAGGCCAGATATGCCCAAATTGGTCCAGGTGAAGTTCATAACGCCCAGCCCCATGTTACTGCTTTGGCTTTAAAAGACTAGTTAACCTTACTAAACATGATGGTTTGGTTCGATTGATAGGAAAATGGGTTTTTAAAACTCATTCAATTTTAGAAATTTCCAACTTGGGTCAGCCTTTCCTTCAATCAACAACCTGAGTTCATTCAATTACTAGCTATAGTACTCTTCCTGATGGAATCATGCACTTATTGGTGCGCCTGGGCTTAGCACCACTTACCCTAATGATTGATTCCCTCCAAAAATTTTTTTAATATGATTATTTGAAATCAACCTTCCTCATTGGTTGTCTTTCCTTTACCAAATTCCCCGTTCATTTACTTTTATTTAACCAAGGTAAGCTGACCAGGGGATGGACATTACTGAAACTCAAAAAGCAAACAAATAAATCTCGCTGAACAAAATGAATGAACCACCCAAAATGAGCGGATGACACACAAAACATGGACACAACCAACCAGGTGGGACAGCGGGAATCGCTTATACCGTCATGGCGGAAGGGGAGGGGGATCAGGGGGCTCATCCTCAGAACCATATTTATCCCAAAGCCAGGAAAGGGCTACGGTGGAGAGCAGGGGCGTTAGAGCGTCAGAGGGATTCAGAGCGAAATTTCCAATGATTGGGGTGACAGGAAGACAAATGTTGACTATAAGAAAGAAAATATAATTAATCAAAGCTGTTTCAGCTTTCATGAATTCATAGTGGAGCTTTACAAACAAGGCAATATTGGTGTGGGTAATATTGGCTTTGGGATTCCGCACTACCACTTCCATGTCCTGGATGGCGTCATTGGCGGTTTTGTGAGATTTGATCAACATATTCTTTTGGAGCTTATTGGTGGTGGAGGGGATACTGGGAGGAGGGATTCATCATGCAAGCATCGCCACTGATTTGGCGGCAGCTTTGTGGAGAGGATGTCTATCTGGATTAGCTGGTGCTTGCCATGGAACGTTTCAGCATTTTGCTGGGGGGTGAATAAACAAGGGGGTAGCTTAGCGTTGTGGTCAGCATACACAAAACACCTGAGTTGGATAGTGGGGTCTTCAATAATATTACCAGACTCATCAATTTAAGCCAATAGATCCCAAGGATTTTGGTTGAATTGAATTGGGAAATTGGCATATGCCTGAGGTTTCGTTGTTTCATTGGAGGATGCATGGGAGAAAACTGGGGTCCAAGCCAGTACTTGATTGGAGGGAGCATTTGTGGCACTTGGAAGAGGAGGAGGCTAATTAGTAGTTGTGGGCGTGGCATTAACAGGCTTTGGGGGAGGGGAAGGTAGGATCAGACCCCATAACAAAGATGGCGCGGGGTGAGCGGAGGATTGGAAGCTGGCGGACAAAAAATAAGAGCCATCAAAAGCAGCTAAGGATGGGCACTTACGTTTTGAGTGGCCCAACTCAAAACAGGATGGACAGATCATACACTCACCCTTGATACAGGCCCAGAATTGATGGTCAGGGGCAGAGGGAATGACAGCGTGAGGGGGATTGACAAGGCAATTTTACTAAATTCAGGGCTATCATGGCATATGCCCAAGGCCCAGCGAGGCATGTGTCCCCATTTGGGACCAAAAATTGTAAGATGGGGTTGGAGCCATAGGCTGCCAAACCATCCATCAGCTCCCGATGGAGCACTTCAGGGGGAAAGTGATTGGGCAAGCCAGCAAACTGAACCACCAATGTGGTATCCACTGGGAGCCAGGTCCAAATTGTGGGGAGTGGGGTACCCTGGAAAACCAGGGCACAGTTGCCGCAGTGGTGGCATTGGCTTCACGTGTGAAGCCAAGACCAAAAACCCCTTATAGGTGCGGAATATAGTAAAATTGGTGGGAGTCATCACCACCTGAGCCATTTTTATAATGGCTTAGTTGTGGTAAGGCGTTTCCCATAGTTAACCTAAGGCTGAAATTCATGTTGCTCCAGGGGAGTACCAGAGGGCAATGAGGCACCGCTTGGGTATGAGCAAGGTGGGCGTCAAGATCCTTAGGAGGAATGAATCATTTCAGGGGTTTGTTATGACTGCGCAAGACAGTCTGAGCGCTTTTTTTCCTGCCGGATGGAAAATGGAAGGGGGAGTTTCAACGCTGCCCCACACTGGGGCAGCCAGTAGGGAATCTGAGGACATTGGAGAAAAACTACAGCGGGCAATTAAAATTTTCTTTTTCTTTTTTTCCGTAATATTTGCTTGAAAAGGTATGCCAAGGGGAAAGAGAGCTCATCCAACATTCATTTACAGTTTTCTTAATTTATGGCTATTATTGTAAACCTGTGTGCAGACCTCCTTGAGGAGATCTTTAAAAACGTTGGCCTTCCTATCTTCGTTAAAGTAACTACAAGATAAAGTGTACCATTGGGCCCCCTTGGTTCCCTCCAAACTGAGGCACCCAACCCTCCAGCACTGATCTCCACTGGTTATGGGCTACCCTGTGGGGCCCAACCAAGTGTTCCTGTTTATCTATTTCCAGATACTCTACACCACGTTATACACTTGTTGGGATTTTTGCCCATATTTCCAGCCATCTAGATTACATAGGCTGTTAAGGGATAAATCCCTATATTGAGTGAATTGGATATTGGTTAAATTTCAAATTCAAATTCAAGTTGATAATATTTTGGAAGATTTTAGTTTATTCGCCTGGTTTGGATTTGTCAGGATCAATCTGGGTGAATGCTTAAGATCTCATTGGGCAGAGTTGCTGACAAAAATTAGGGCATCTATAGTTTATTGATGATTAACTATCAGTTTTACTGATTGGGATTGTTTGGGTATCATCACCTACAGATTGGGAATATAAGGAGTAAGTTGAGAGTCAAGTGATGGTGCCTGCAACTGTGAATCGATCATTTGGTTTGTGACCTGTCTTAATGGGTAACAAGTCCCATTATCTAAGCAGGTCGCTCACCAAATATGGTTTGTTCACTGGGTTTGAGTAGTAAACATTAGGGACACATTTTATGACACTTTCTATTTTAGGTCCAGAAGATGTACATTAATGTGATTCTAAAACGGATGGGAAGACCATCACTGATGAGACGATGAAGGGTAATTCATTTGCACCAGCTGCCATTTAATCGCTGAGGCGCCAACCAAGGGTTGGGCGCCAAATTTCCTCTATAAAGTCCCCTTAGATTCACTTAACAAAAAACAATAAAGTAGTATCAAAACCATCAATTAGTTTAGTTCATTATTAGTTCTATTCATCTCCAAGGAAATTATTGCTGTGTGATTTAATTGGAGACTCTTTAGTAGGATAAAGAGTAAGGTTTGAGTAACCTGAGAAATGATGCTGAGCTAAGACGGGAATTGCTGCTGACTTTGTGTCACCAGAGAATAGCGCCATAAATAAGGATCTGAGCATGGCTCAAGTTAGGCGGATAATGGAGTAAATCCATAATGAGGACATCTAGATTATTTTGAGGAGAAATACTGGTCAATCGTTGGACCTAACATTAGTGATCTATTCAACTACAGATAATAGTCTTCATACTATTATCAATTTTATATATATTATTTGACAACGCGAGAATTGCGCAAAACTCAACCTATCCAGTTATCAATATTATGGGTTAATATTTGTGGATGAGCAGCGAAGCCCCAAGACTTTTTACAATTGGTGCTCACTACAGGGGTGCATTTGAGTAGGATACTAGGACCAGATGTTGTACAAGGGCGAGTTAAGAAAACTTTAGATGGAGTTAGCAACAGACAACAAGAATGCCTTGAATTCTGTGGATCATTGAGAAATCTCTTCCTTGGAGGAAAGAGTTACCAAGATTGAGGAAGAAGTCAAAAATGTCGCTAGTTTTGCAAAGAGTTGGTAAGAAAAGTATTATCATTAAAGAGAAAGTAAGGAGATTTAGTTCAAAAAGTATTATTTTATTTAACTGAGGTAAGCCGACTAGGGGACGGTCATTACCAAATATACGTAAAACTAAGGAAATAACTGACAAATATAAAATTGGGCACCCCAGGGTACTCAAGTTACCCCTGTTGCCAGCGGGACTGCCAGGTATGGGGGTTAGTGCACTACTCCGAGGGGTTTTCCCTGCTATGAAGCAGGTGTGAAGGAAAGGGTCTGTGTGGAGGAACCAGAGTGGGAACCATGATTCTATGAGCGCTTTTTGCCTTGGTCTCATATATCCAAGAGCTAGGCTTGGAAGTGCTCCAGTAAGTGGACATGGAATCTGTTAATAACCCCATGAATGGTTGGGACCGTGCCCTTGAACGCATCTAATGCAATTGTGTGGATTGTCCACATTGCAATGGGTATTATTAGGGAGCGGAAGGTAGATGGGATTGGTGACTCGATTTGGAGTATGAAGATGCTTTTTGATATCAAGAATTCCTGTTCGTTTTGGATCTTAAGCAGGCTTGCGACTTCCTGCCATATAGCTTTTTTTGGGGGGCATGTTTCTAGGCGGTGATGTAGGGATCCCTCCCCTCCACATACTGCACATGTTTTGTGGAGAGAGTTGGAGCGGTCCGCCAAACTATAGGTCCTTCTCAGACAGCGCCAGACGTTTGCTCTTATCCTCGGCTGTAGGAGTGGGTGGTGAGTCATTTTCCACATTGCCTTCTGTGTGGTTAAATCATAGGGAATGTCCAACATATCTAGGTATTCTATCCTAGCTATGTTTGGGGTTGTTGTGAGAATATCTCTCTGGGGGTGGTTTTCTGGGTTTCTTAATTTAAATTGGGGGCTGGGTCGTCCCCTTCCCTGTATAGTACACATGTTCTCTATGGTCCATCCCATATGGCGGATATTTTGGAGGATATGTTTGAAATGAGGGGAGGTTCCATGCGGACCCGTTAAAGTAGGGTGCTTGTCAAGGTATGAAAGTAGTCTGGGTGGACTATGTGGGCTGGTTAATTTGAGCGCCTGTGCAAAGTTAGTCCTTGCTGCTCTGGACCAATGTTGTTATGGGAGGTCTGGAGTAAGGACTTCCTTTATCCAGGCACCTAGGATGTGATTGGCGTGGCTTTTGAGATCTATTAGTCCCATGCCTCCGCTTGATTGTGGGCCAAATAGTGTTTTCATCCGTATAGGAGGGTGAGAGCCAGGCCAAAGCCAGCCCTGAATAAGCGCGCGAATTGAGGTTATAAAGGTAGGTGAGAAGGCTATCGCATGGTCCTGGTACCACAGTATTGGGAGGATGAGCGAGTTAGCAACTGTAACTCGTCCTGTAAGTCCTGGGGTTTTTCTCTTGAGGGAGGCGACACGGGTGGATATCTGTTGTAGCAAGTTTCTTTCCATTGTCTCATTGACATATCCCCCTGTTTCCAGTCATATCCCAAGGTGTCAGACAGGAGGGGTGGTGGGAGGTTTTGCAAAGGGTAAAATGATTGGGTTTTTTTCAATGTGTGCTGGTATGAGGCTCTGATGTTGTGGCCCAGTTATTTGTGTATTTGCTTAAGAGGATGATTTCTGTCTTTCTTTTGTTGAGCTATGCATTGCTCACCTTGGAGTATTCCTCTAGAGTGAGTTCCAGCTGTTGGGAATCTTCATTGTTTGCAATACCTGCTACGCAGTCATCCGCAAAGGCCAGTATCTTGACTGTTGGTTGTCCTTGTGCGGTTATCCCCATGAGACATGAGCCAGTCACTCAGAGGAGTGGGTCAAAGCTGAAATTGTATAGCAGTGGGCTGAGGGGATCCCCTTGTTTGAGCCCTCTGTGTGGTCTAATCTTGTTTGTTAGGAATCCAAGGCCTCATACAGCCATGGTTGCAGATTCAGTTAGGAGCATCGCCCACTTTACGAATCTTGGTGGGTTTTTGAAGGCATGTAGACATTCTTTTAGGTATTGCCAGCTAACACGGTCATACGCCTTTTCCTGATCCAAGAAGACCAGGGCACCAGTTTCTTTGGATTGGCAAATGTTTGTAACAGGGTGAATGTTGTTCCAGATTGAACGCCCTGGTATAAACCCAAACTGGTTGGGTGACAGGACGTCAGATGCAATTGCACCTAATCTAGCTGCTAAAATTTTTGTTAGAATTTTTGTGTCAGTGTTGGAGAGTGCAATTGGGCGCCAGTTGGCCAAGTCCAACTTTTCACCCTTTTATACAAGTTTATAACCTAGGATTCATGGCCTCCTGGTAATAGGGGTGTTCCAATAAGCTCTGGTTCATAGACGCCAATAGGAGGGGGTCAATTTGTTGGAAATATTTTTTGTAAAATTCGTAGGGTATCCCATCAGGCCCTGGGCATTTCCTACGTGGTGCACCGCGAATTGTTTCCCAAAGCTCCTCCCATGTAATTAGGGATAGTATGTTTTAATTTGGTGGTGTACTTTGTATCTTGGCAGTTTGAATAAATTCTTTAATTTTTTGTGGATCTGTTGGCATATCGCGATATAATTCAGTGTAATAGCATTGTACTTCTGCCTTGACCTCCTCATGCTCCGTTACCACGGTGCTGTTGGTCTTGCAGACCTGTGTGCACGTGGGCTGGTTTCCGCGGGAGTGGAATTGGCGGAAAAAGTATGTTGAACAGGTTTCGCCTTCCTTTATGAACTTACCTTTGTTTGATACTCTGATTCTGTGTTGGTGTTTGAAGATGAGTTTGTTAAGTCAGGCACATATTTCTGCCCATTTGCGTCCCCAGTTGGGGCTATAGCCAAATCTTGGAGCATTATCTCCAGGTGGTCTAGTTCTTCCAAGGTACACTTGATTGTGGCTGTGTCCGTAGTGTACTTACATGATCCAATTGTCAGGTTTTGTTGATTAAATCCTTTTTGAAATTTTCCCATGTTCTGATGGGATCTGAAGTGAATGGGGTTGTGAATTCTGGGTTCATAGCCTAATTTTTGACCCATCCGGATATCTTGGGCAATTTTATATTTTCTGGGTGAAGCTTTCTCCAAGGTGACACCTTTTTGTGGGATTGGGTTGGCGCTAACTGCACCATAACCAATTGGTGGTCAGAAAAATTAATCTTTTTTGTTGTAAATTTGGAATTCTTGAATGGTGGGATTGTGGGACAAGGATGTGGTCAATGCAATTCATTGATATGAGCGCTCCCTCATGTATGTTGGGCCGCGTCATGTGGGGAAGGAGTGGTGAACTGGGGGGAGAGCATCCTGTAAGTCAATAGATGCCTTCATTGTGCGGAATTCAATGTGTCCAGGTGGGTTTCCCCTGGGATTAGGACATTGATCCATATCGGGGTTATCCCAGCAGTTGAAATCACCTAACATAATGGTATCTGGTGGGAGGTTGAGAGTAGGAATGTTTTTGAAAAAATTTCTCTCAGTTGCAGTGCACAGTGCATATATACATGCTATCGAAATTATTTCTTCTTGGCATGTGATTGTTGCTACCAGGACTCTACCATGTAAGTGTGATGAAGAATTTGTAACTTTAAATTTTTTGTTGTTTCAGAAAATCACCCCACAGTGAGACGTCCATACTGATTGTGATGCGACCCTGGTTGACCAGGATCCTTCTTCCCCTTGTATACCGTAAGTTTTTTGGATGGCCAAGATGTCTACAAGGGGTTTTTGCAGGAAGTCCAGCTTTTATGGTTTGGGATGTATGAGCCCTGTCTCCCGCAATCTTTAGCATCCCTATTGACACTGAGGTGCCCATGTCGCCTCAGGAGCGGTTGGGAGGGCCCTCTGGCCCTATCCCACCGTGGCTCATTTTGCCATGCTCCACATCTGTACTCCAACTCTTTCACTGCCATTGTTGGTTCCCTTGAAACTGACCCAATGATTCACAGGGATTGCGGTTTTTTGCATTTGTGTCAACCTTTCCCGCACAGGTCTTGTGTTGATTTGATGCGGATTGTTGATAGGATTCTATATTTTTGAGGTTCAACTTTGGTGAATTGTGCACCACATTTTCGCCCAAATTGCTGTTGCATTGTTCCTCATTATGTGCATGACTGATGTCCCTTTGTGACTTGGTCAGGTTACTGTGAAAATTTTCGACCTGGATATATTGTTCTGATTGGTTGGCTCGGTGTATATCCAAAATATCCTCCCAAATTTGTCTGGGGTTAATGGCAAACTCCGCGTGTCTTGCTGCTTTGGCTGATGCTCTCTTGCAAGCTTTTTGTGCCGCTTTACATTGTTTGCGTGTAATTGGGTCCACAATGGAGTATAGTCCATCTTCACCTCAGCATAATGGGTGGTGACTGTCAGTCATTTTGGCGAAGTTTTCATTATCTTCGTTCATTGCTTCCTCACAATAATCATTTTCCATCAAGCCCTTTTTCCACAGGGCATGCATGTTCCTTGTGGCCCAATGAGCCACAGTGGTTGCAAATGGTCAGTGCGCGTTCCAGTGTAACTTGGAATGCAGCTGACTGGCCCCCATTCACGAAGTGAAATTCTGCTGTGCAGGGAATTCTGTATAAGTCCTCTTCCACTTCTGGGAAGGGGTTGATTACAGAGATAGCTTTGCCCATGCACAGGTTGGACATCAGGCAAAATTTCTGTAATTCGAGTTGCTGAATTTCTCTATAGGCCACAAGACCTTTGCAGAGTTCCTCCTCGATTACCTTACAAGGGTTGGTTGAACTGAATGTACATATATTGCGCGTGCTTTACAGTGAATACCATAAACCCAGATGGTGTCTGAGTTTGCAATTTCTTTGCGGATTGGGTTCCTGGTCCCCCTCTAGGGCGTTTCTTAACCTTAGTTGCACCGTTAAGTGCACCACTCGCCGTGACGCTCGCCCATGTTGTATTATTTTTATTGATAAAGTCGCCCATCTCTCCTGTTTGTGATTATCCAAATTTGCTGTTTGAATTGAATCATATTAACAAAAGTGATTGTTACGAGAAAGAAAAGCTTATTCAAAAAGTATTATTCTTGTAACAAAGCGTGAAGTGGATTGTGTTTAAATATGAGCATTCAGCGCAGATATAGAGCAGCTGATTAAGCAAGTTGAGGAGTTGAAAACTCACAAATGTTAATGTGAGCCCTATGCAGTGACTGATGCCAAAGAGAGGACTCTGAGAACTCCAGCTGTAAAGACAACTATTACACGAAATATGCCGCCCACTTTCACAGATATTTTGGTTATAATTCCCAAAATTACTCCTCAAGTTAGTCAAGTAGCCAAACCTAGAGTGGTGGCTAGAGAAACTTTGGAGTAATTTAAAGCTACATAAAAATTACCCACTTTCTATTGTGATAACGCCCCTGCGTTTTTCCAAATATTTGACATGACAATGTTCAGTTATGGAAATTGTCAAAAGGTGTTGACAGTGATGAATTGCTTGGATACTGATTGTCAGAACCTAGTGTTGCCCCATCTAGAGGTGGACAGCTGTTCATACTCAGAGGCCAAGGCGGCCATTATGAAAGAATTTGGAAGCCCCTGGAAGAAGTCCAGAGTAGTCTTGATGGTTCCTAGAAAAATTATTCTGACCATGGATAAATTTGATTTCTCCTGGAGAATTTGAGTGAAAACCTGATGAAGAATGAAAAGAATCAGATCGTCGCATTTGTCCATCAAATCCAATGGCTGAATTGAGGAAATCCCATGATTTTGGGACCCTCAAAGAAAATGGGATTAATGGCAAGGGTGACTAAAAAGTATCTATTTATTGGTTGATCAAGAACAACTCGCTAATCTGTCGGACAGACAGCAGCAGGAGGCGCTTGAGCTATTTGAAAACTATTGGGAAGTATTTGCCCAAGACAACCATATTTTGAGATGCATGAGGAATGTGATACACAATGTTGATACTGGGAAAAATTTGCTGATAAGAATGAGACCAATTCAACAGTCAAAGGTGACCAAAGCAGTAGTGGAGAATGAAATCATTAAACTAGTGAAGCATAGGCTTCTAGTTCCATCATCAAGTCGATGTGTGAGTCAAATTCTTATTGTGAAGAAGAAGTATGGATCTAATCAGGTGGTGACCAATCATCAGAGGCTGAATAAGATTACAAAAAGAATTTGTATCACTACCATGAATTGACGAGGCACCAGATCAATTGGGAGAAGCTAAGTATTTCTCTGCAATGGATCTAATAATGGAATATTGGAATATCGATTTAACAGATGCATGGCGGCTCCCCCTTTTGGGTTGGGCACCACTAGTACTAAAAGAAGGAATATCAATTTACCAGCATAAGACCAGAAAGAATTCGTGATCATTACTGCGCAGAGTCTGTATCAACCAACGAGGATGCCTCAAGGTCTATGCAATGCGCCTGCGACGTTCCAGAGGTCCATGGACGCCATATTAAATGACCTGAAGCTGTCATGCGTCCTGGTGTACTTGGACGATATAAATGAGTTCAGTAGGATATTCAATGACCATTTACACCAATTGGAGGAATTTTTAAGTGGCTATCCGCAGCTAACCTGAAGACAAAGCTGAGGAAGTGCCACTTCTTCAAGAAAGAGTTGGAATATCTGGGATTCATAATTAACTCTGGTGGACTGCACCCACTAGCTCAGAAAATTGAAGCTATAGATCAAATGGCTGTACTGAAGAGTGTCTAAGGTATCAAATTGTTCCTTGGAATGGCCAGATAGCATAGAAGAATAATTCAATATTTGCAAGAATTTCTGAGCCCCTTTTCAATTTACTGAAGGATCCGAAAAATAGACTTGTTTGGAGCAAAGAGGCCCAGAGTTCTACCGATGAATTATGCCAGTATTTAATAGATCCTCCAATTTTGAAATATCTGAATTTTTATTGAGAATTTATATTACAGTCCAATGCTTCATTAACAGCAATTGGCGCCATCCTGAGCCATGTGGATGAACTTGGGGATGAACATCCAATGGCATATGTGAGCAGGACACTCTCAGCAGCTGAGAGGAATTACACTGTGACTGAGTGTGAATGCCTTTCAGTCATTTATGCCTGTAAATAGTTTTTAAGTGTACATCCACGGAACACACTTAAAAGTTGTGACGGACCACTCCTCATTGTGTTTGCTACACAATTTAATAAATTTAGAAGAGCGACTGTCCTGATGGGCATTAAAGCTACAGGTTTACCTTATGAGATAGTCCACTGAGCTGGAGCTTCTCATCTGAACATGGATGGCTTATCAAGGTTACCAATGGTCCAAGTGGTATACAAGCAGGCACATGAGCTATTTCAGAGAATGGTTAAAGGAGAAATTGTGAATGAGCCCTGAGAAATCCAAGGTGTTCTTCAAAAAGTGATGTAAACACCAAGACCATAGATGGACAAGTTTTATAACAATTGATGGGAAACAAAAACTATTCCCAAAGCTTTTGGAACAAGTGGATATCATTCAAGCCACTCATAAGGTTGTTGGGCATGAAAGCCTGAGGAAAATGACTAATCATATTTGCCAGTACTATTACCTGGGAGTCCATCAACTACGATGTAGAAGATCATCTGGCTTGTTGCATGGAATGCCAGCTGCATAATTTTTACAAGAACATAGCTGGATAATTACTGGTCCGCCATGGATTTGCTTGGCATACAGTGTCCATTGACGTGATGGGACCATTAACCATGAGTAATGAGGTAGTTAAATATCATATTTGCAATTGACCCTCTGACAAGATGGGTTAAGGCAAAGGCCCTGGATAAAGTAGATGCTACAAGCATGTAAGGTTTATACTATATCAAGTAGTATATTGATATGGATTCCTGCAGGTCTTGTTGAGCATTGATGGAACGAATTTCACATCTCATGTGATCTCACAATTGAAAGAGATAATGGGGATCAAAGGAGTCATGTCTGTACTTTGGTGGAAGGAGACAAACGGACTGGTAGAATGGGACAATGGGACGCTGTTTATGACTCTGAGGAAGCTGGTCATAGGAAAAACTTCTGCATGGGAATGCACCTTAGTTTGGAGATGTTTGTATACAGCATAATTCATCATACAGCGATGGGAAAATTGCAGTTTGTGTTGCTATACTAGAGGAAGGCTGTGTTGCCGCCAATTTTATATTTGTGGTGGAACCAACAATGGGGACTAGTGCCAAGCATTACCTGGATAGATTGTCAATTATCATGATTAAAATGCAATTACAAGCATTCAATACAACTTTAAAGAAAAGGATCAGAGCAAAGACGATGGATGATAAGAACTGAGTGGCCTGATTATAATACCAAACTAGGCAAAAGAGTTGCTGATTGTGATACACGTGGTCCTGGTGAAAGAAATAAATTAGATGAATTGTGGTCAGGCCCATTTGAGATTATTGCCAAGATGGTGATGGATGCCTATTCCATCAAGAAACTCTTGGATGGAAGGATAGTGATTAGAGCCATGCTAAGTACTTAAAGTGGTGGATTGATGAAAAAATAATGTAAAAAGTGTTCCCAAAGGACCGCTGAACCATTAAAAAATTTATGTCCTGATGATTTGGTTAAGTCCAAAAAAAGACCGCTGAACCAAACTAGATGGTTAAGTATAAAAAAATAGACCAATGGCCATAGAAAACTGGTAGGTTTAAGTATATCTAGGAACCAGTTTGGGGAATAAATAAAAAAGATGGACTGCTGAACTGAGTGAAGGTCAATTTCCATATAAAAAATAAGTAAAAAAAGATTGATAAAAATATAGAAAAAAATAAGAAAAAAAGAAAAATGCATAGAAAAAGATATATTTTATAATTTTTTATTGGTTATCATTGACTCAGGGATGATTCCACCTATTTTGCATCTTGGGGAGGGAGGATGGATCGCAGTAGGAGTAAACAAATGTCAAAATCTGTGAGATCAGATGCTAGCTGGGGCTAGACCTACTCAAAGCCAAGTTCACTAAGTGGAGGCGGATACCTGTGAGAATGTGACTAGAGAAAGATAGATGAAAATGTTGGTACATGCCAAACATGATACCCCAGATCAGGGAGGGAAGCAACAGACAAGAAGAGACAGTCAGCAAATAACCTGAGTAATCCCAGTATGGTACCAGGGCCAGAAGATTAGTCTTGAGCGCTTGCCAATGAGCTTCATCAAGAACATTTGACATATGAGCTGGACAAGAGGGGGATGTCAGACTATTATGATAGTTCACATTATGCACTATGTGATCAATTAAGCTCTAATTTTGGTGTACTAATCTCAAAATTAAACAAATAAGCTCTCCAGAGAAGAATTAAGAATGATAAAGCTAAGAGGTTATTATGAGAAAATAACAAGAGCAAATATAAATGATTATTCTTAATTGCGCCACAAAATGAATATTGATGGAAAGAATCTCCTGTCGAGGATAAGGAGGAAAGTAAGGAAATTGAGGACACCAGATCAATAATCCTGAATATGACAGTGTGTCATATGCCCTGATGGGAGGAAACAGATCCCATTATAATATCATCATGAGTAACATGATCAGCCTAGCATGACAGAAGGTTGTGGGGACTGCGTTCTAAGTAGGCACTAGCAAGGAGGAAAAAGAAATGAGCCGCATGCTGAAGGTCATCCTGAGCAGCGTTGAATACCAATTGACTGTACTCTGCTTTAACCCAAGAAGTATTTGACCTAGTGTCTGAAGCAGTATTCTCCTGTCCTGATCTTATTCTCGCTGGAAATATAGGCATGAGAGGGATGTGTTAGATTTCTGCCCACTTTTCCAGCCATCTAGATTACCATGGGTCACTAGGGGATAATTCCCTATAGTGAGTGAATTGGATATTGGTTGACCCCAATTCCAGGTTAACAATGTTCAGGGGATTTTAGGTAATCCACTGGTTCAGATCCATTGGGGATTGATCCAGGTGAATGCTTAAGATCTTGTCAGGCAGAGTTGTTGACAAAATTGGGGCATCTATCAGGTGATTGATGATTAATTATCAGGTATACCAATTGGGATTAGTCAGGGTTCATCACCAACCGATTAGAAATTTAAGGAGCAAGTTGTGAGGCGAGTGATGCCGCCTGCAACTAGTGAATTGATCAATTGGTTTGCAATCTGCCTTAATGGGTAACAAGTCCCATGACCTAAGCAGGTCACTCGCCAAATATATTTGGTTTGCTGAGATCGAGTAAAAAACATTAAGGACACTTTTTCAGCCTCTTTATGTTTTAAGTCTTGAAGTTACCCAATAGGAATCCTAAACAGGAGGGGGAAGACCATCACTGGTGAGACGATGAAGGGTAATTCAATGCCAAACAGCAGACATTTCATTGCTGAGGCGCCAACTGAGGGTTGGGTGCCAATTTCTCTAAAAGTTACCCTTAGATTCACTTAAAAAACAATATAGTATCAAAACCATTAATTAGCTTAGTTCATTATTAGTTCTATTCATCTTCAAGGAAATTATTGCTGTGTGCTTTAATTGGAGGCTCTTTAGTAGGATAAAGAGTAAGGACTGAGGATCCTGAGAAGAAAAGCAGAGCTAAGATGGGAATTGCTGCTTACTTTGTGTCACCAAGAATAGCGCCATAAATAAGGATCTGAGCATGGCTCAATTTAGGCGGATAAGGGAGTAAATTCATACTGAGGACACTTAGAGTATTTTAAGGTGAAATACTGGTCAAGCGTTGGACCTAACATCAGTGATCTATTCAACTACGGTTAATAGTCTTCATACTATTATTAATTGTTTTATTTTATTTATTGCGGGGAAGGCCGACCATGGGACGGACACTTCCGAATATGACTCAGATGAGACAAAACTTAGTACCAGGTGAGGCACCCCAGAGAAGCGATGCTATCTCTTGTTGCCTGCGGGAACGCCAATTATGGGAAGGGGGAGGGAACGTGTGTAGGGGGCGTAGCCACTATTGAGCACGTGTGGAGGAAGGGGTCTGATTTGATGAACCAGACTGGGAACCAGGAGGAGACCAGCTGCTGGCGACGTGGTGGGAGATATCCAAACATCCACGCTTGAAAGTGATCCACCAAATGAGACCAGAATCTGTGGACAGCTTCAGGGAGGGTGGGGATGGATCCGGCGATGGCATCCAAGACAATCGTGTGGATAGTCCACATGGCGATTGCAACCACCAGAGCACGAAGGGAGGGTGGGAGGGGGAGGCCATTGATGAAGCAAACATATCTCTTGACAGACTGAAGGGATGTGTTTGATCCTGGCCTAGCAGACGTTGGACTTCGCGCCATATTACTTTAGAGGTGGGGCACTTCTCCAGGCGGTGAAACAGCATTCCATACTGGCCACACACGACACAGGATGAGTGTAAAGCATTAGAGCGCTCAGCTGTACGATACACCCGCCTCAGGCAGCGCCACACATGGGAGCGGATTTGAGGCTGCAACAGAGGATGGTGTGCGTATTTCCAGATAGTCTTTTGGGTCACAGTGGAATAAGGGATGTCCATCATGTCCAGGTAGTCCACCCTGGATAGGACTTGGGGGCGTGTTGGGATCACGCCATCATGGATGGGTAGCCCCTGTACCTCTTGTGTGAACTGAGGAGAGGGGCGGCCTCTTTGGGTTGTATGTCCACTAATACGAATTCTCCACTCTGCGCTTCGCATGGAGAGTAGGATTCGTTTGTAGTGGGTTTTTGTCCCGTGAGGACCTGTGGCTGATGTGTGTGATGCCAGGTATTTCATCAGGGAGTGGGGGTTTGATGGGTTGTTGAGGCCCAAGGCTCGGGAGAAGTTGGAGCAGGCCGCGCGGGACCAGTGTTGGGATGGGAGTGTAGGAGCAGTGACGGCCGCAATCCAGGTGCCTAGGACCTTGGCGGCATGGGCTTTGAAGTCAAGTAGGCCCATGCCACCATGATGATGAGGGCCAAACATGGCCTCTAGCCGTACTGGTGGAGGGCGGCCTGACCAAATCCAACCTTGTAGCAAAGCATACAGGGATTTGAAGAAGCTTGGGGAGAAGGGGATGGCGTGGGCTCCAAACCAGACTTTGGATAAAAGCATAGAGTTGGCAAGAACAACCCTGCCAGTGAGGGTAGTAGGGTGGGCTCTGAGAGAGGCGATTCGCTTCGTCACGTTGTCCAGTATATGGCACTCCATTACTGCTGACACGTATCCTCCTGCCTCCAACCACACACCCAGATGGCGTACCGGTCCTATGGTAGGTCGCGGCACAAAGGGGAGCACCAGTGGAGCGGTGTGTTTTGAGTTAGTAAGGCGTGGACTTGGGCGAGCAGCTGGGCTGGGTTGGGAACTACTTGCTGGGGCCCAGCAGTTCTGAAACCGACCAAGGAGGATGATTTCGGTTTTGGAGGCGTTCAGTGCCGCGTTGCTTACCTGGGAATATTCCTGGATGAGGGCTTCAAGCGCGCGTGCATCTTTATTATTAGACACCCCCACCACGCAATCATCTGCAAATGCCATCATCTTGACTGGGGTTTGGCCTGGCACATGGACCCCAGTGAGTTGGGCATTCACATTTCGCAGTAGTGGGTCAAGGCTGAAGTTGTATAAGAGTGGGCTCAGGGGGTCCCCTTGTCGCAGGCCCCTTTGAGGGTGGACTACATCCGTTAGGAAACCTGGGCCGCGCACAGCCATTGTTGCAGATTCCGTGAGCAGCATCACCCAGTTAATGAAGTGGGGAGGTAGGCGGAATTGTTGGAGGCAGGCCCTAAGGTATTCCCAGTTTACTCTATCATAGGCCTTTTGTTGGTCCAAGAATATATTTGCCCCAGAGGCTGTGGATTGACACATTAGCCACAGAGTGCACATTATACCAAATCGACCTTCTGGGGATGAAACCAAATTGTTCTGGAGAGATGGTGGCAGATGCTACAGTCCCTAAACGGTTAGCCATGATTTTTGTTAAAATTTTGGTGTCTGTGTTTGTTAGAGAAATGGGGCGCCAGTTGGCTAAGTCTAGCCTGTCCCCTTTCTTGAAGAGTGTGACTGTAAAAGCCTCATGTCCTCCTGGTAGGAGGCGCATTTCCAACAGGCTTTGGTTGAGTGAGGCTAGCAGCAATGGGGATATGTATTTAAAATATTTTTTGTAGAACTCATATGGAATGCCATCTGGGCCTTGGCATTTTTGGTTTGGCGCACCGCAAATGGTAGTCCATAATTCGTTCGGAGTAATTAAATTCATTATTTCCGGGTATCAGAAAATGGTGCGGATATGAGCTCTGTCGAGAAATTCCGCCATTTTGGCTGGCTGAATTGGTTCAGCTCAGTATAACTTGGAATAATATCTTTGCGTTTCGATTGCCACTTCAGCCGGTGTGTCCACGATAGAATTATCCGATCTTTGCACCTGTGTGCAGGCCACGCTCTGGCATGGTGCAAAATTTTTTTTGAAGAAGTATGCGGTGCACTTGTCACTTTTAGTGATGTGTGTGGCCCTGTATTGGACACAAACCTGATGTTTGTGTTGCCTTTCAAGTGCGTTGAGGTGTGCTGCTGCCTCCGCCCACTTCTGGCCCCATGCAGGGCTATATCCTGAGGCTGGAATGTTGGACTCTGAGTGGGCCAATTCCGCCAGCGCGCGCGATATAACCGCCAATGTGGCTCGTGAGCATCTGGATGAGAGATGGCGATAGTGGCGGATGGTGTCTTTTTTGAAAGTTGCCCATGTGGAAATGGGGTCCGCGCAAAACGGTGCAACAAACAATTTTGCCAAAGTTGCCTCTTCCACCCACGTGGAAAATCCTGGCAACGCAAGCTCTGGGGGGCGGATTTTGCACCAATGTGGGGCCTTTGCAACTGTGACAGGCAAGTGGTATGTTATCGAGACCAGTTGGTGGTCGGAGAATTCCATTTTTGTTGTTTTGAAGTGGGAGATGTGGGGTTGGAATTTCGCCGGCACTAGAATAAGGTCAATGCGGGTCATGGACCTTAATTGGCCGTTGTGGATGTGGGGATGCATCATGTTTTTGAGCAGTGGGGCATGTCGTGGCAGTGCATCCATTAACCCAAGGGTGGCTTTTAGAATGTGTAGTTCTACGTGACCCTGTGGGGCGTGGGGTGAGGGTGGCCACCAGTCCGTTGGTGAGGTTAGCCAACAGTTCATGTCGCCGATTAGGAAAGAATCAGGGGGTAGTGGGAGGGATTTGACTGACAAGAAAATTCCCGACGCTCTTGTGCACCGTTTGGGGCGTAAATGTTGACAATTGTGTGTGCAACATTGGCCCAAGAGAAGGTGATGATGAGCACTCGGTCATTTAGGAATATTTCTGAAGATGTAAATTTGAAAAAATTGTTTTTCCAAATTAGCACCCCACAGTGCTTCAACCAAAAGGATAGGGATGGTAGGAGCATTGTTTTCCAAGCATCCTCAGAACCTCGTGGACAGTGGGTTTCCTGGATGGCCAGGATATCCACGGGTAAATTATTTTGTAAAAAACTCAGTTTCCTAGCCCGGGACAGGGAGGCCTTGAGTCTGGCGATATTCAGCATCCCTAGAGTGAAGGTTTCCCCCATCGCACCTTAGGTGCGAGGGGTGGGCCCCCTGGCCCACCAGCCTCTTCCAGGTCCCCACGGGCTTTCACAGCAGCATGGGTATTAGCAGCAACACTATTGGGGTTTTTGTTAATTTTTGCGGAAAGAGTCGCATTGGCTTTGGCCAACGCTTTTTGTTTTCCCGATGTTGGACGAATTTTTTGCGGTGCGGATAAGTTTGGTGCACCGTCGAGTGGGGCAAAAATTTTTTTTTTGGTTGGGATAGGTTCCAAGTCAGTTTCAACCGGGGCTTGGGTGCAGCGATTGGGTGAGATTGAATCTCCCATCGGATCCTCAGATTGAGTGGCCCGTTCAGCTTGGGCCTCCCAATCTGATTGGGTGATGGATTCCCGAATTGCTTCCACCGCGAAGGTCTCCCTGTCCTCCTGGCGTTGTGAGTGTGAGATGGTGGTGGTGACCTTGGCCGCTTCCTTGGCCGCAGTCCTATGGGCCTGCTTGGCCTTCTTCTGCTCCTGTGGGGAGATGGGCTTTACCAATAGGTAGCAGCCTTGTGCTCCCCACAGGAAAGCCTCTTTGGTGCTTGCGGTTGGTTCATAGTGCGCCTCTCCGCTGGCCATGGCCGCCGAGGGGTGCTCTTGGAATGTAACGCCCTCTTTAATGGGGCACGCATGTGCCTTATGGCCGAACGCGTCACAGTGGGTGCAAATGGGGGGCGTGCTGTCCACGGTTACCTTGAATGGGTGGGTGGTGTGCCCTGCGATGTCAATAAAGGTGGAGTGCGGGATCTGGGTTAGGTCCTTCGTGATCTCCTCCGATGGGGTCAGAACTGCGATGGCTTTGCCGGTGCACAGGTGTGGCATCAGCATGAAACGTTGCATTTCGAAAGATTGTATTTTGCCATATATGGCGAGACCATCTTTCAGGTGTTGCTCCAAAATGTCACGTTTTACCGTAGTAGGCAAAAAGTCAAACGTGAGGAAAATTTGGTTCGATTTTGTCCATCTGGTATATTTAGTTTTGACGACCCGTTGCCCTTCGGGGAGGTCGACCACTATGCGCACCACTGCAGCCTCGTCTGCTGCTATTTTGCTTTCAAAACCTAGGTCCAGCCAACCGCACAACATGGAGTGAGGTGCAACATACACCGTGGTCAGGAAAATTTTGTGTACATCTTCACAAAATTTTTCCCATAGGGCTGTTTTTTGGATATCCAGATACACACGGACTCCGAATTCCACCGACAAAAGTGGCTGGGAATGTGGTGTATTGATGTACTGGTTGCATCGTGCTTGCCACGCGAGTATCTCCGGGGAAATTGTGACCGCCAGTTTTTTTAAATTTTTTTCTATTCCGCCGGATTCTCCGGGGCGTTTTCAAATGTTAGAGGCCGCGGGCCTTCCGCCTGCTCCTCTTGCTTTGCTTGCCCAACTGCTCCCAGACATGGGCGCATACTTATCCCCTCTATGAGATTATCAAACTAGATTAAGTCTTGAATTGAATGGGTTACAAAAGTGTTTGCAACGAGAAAGAAAAGTTTACTATTATTAATTGTATATATATCATTAGACAATGCGAGAATTGACCAAAACTAAAATCGTGCAGTTATAAATCTTAGGGGTTAATATTTGTGAATGAGCAATGAAGCCCCTAGATTTTTAACAACTCCCTTGCGCAGTGTTACTTTGGCTCTGGCATCCTTTGCGGTGTCCTTTTTACCATAATTCTGACAATGAATTTCTTGGCTTTGTGGCTGTGTACCAAACACCACCTTGCTGGAAACTAGAGAGTTATAGAATACTTTCCTGACATTATTAAACAAACTTCTTTATTTTACATGCACAAACATTATTTATGTGGGACTTTCACGAAGTGGGAATTGAGTGCATCAGCTGTTGGTCATGGCCATGGTGGGGCTCACCACCATTTTCTCATTTTTCCAATTGTTGGAGCATCTTGGCGTTATTCTTGCTACCTCAACTGGAAAGTACCCACCCTTCTTGCTAGTACTTGGTAGATATGGACGCTTTGTGATCCAATTCATGATTCCCTGACTTTTCCATTGATACAACAAAATTGATACAATTAAGATGTTTTTCCTCAGCACCGCATTTAGAAAGTGCAGGCAGTATCATCAACGGAGGGCCTGGTGGTGATGGCCTTGAATAACGGTTCAGAACCCAACGCCAAAAATGGTATGGGGTCATTTTGGCCAAACGCGTTTTATAACGCTAGTTCCTTATATAAAACTGTGCCCTATATGACTCCTCTTATGGCTCAAATTTGTTTCATTTCAGTATACCAAATCACCCCAGAGAACCCACGTTTGACCACTACCATGATCCGCAGAACACAGGGGGTGGAGAAGGAGTTACTTCTTCACAATATAAAAATTTTTATGCAATTGCTGAAGATATGTTGTGATATGTGACCTCAGTATTAAGAGTGGCTAACTATCCATCTTATTCTATGATGCATAAACGTACCATGGAGGCATGTTTATGACTGAAGAAGATTTTCTTGGTGAAGTGTTGTCTTTGTCTGCTATAAATTAAGACCATTATAGCAATTTTTTGTTTATTGCTATCCTTTCATCCCAATTATGGAAAATAAACACAACCATTCTGGTGGATACAAGAGCCTCTGAGAATTTTATTGAACAAGATCTAGCTTACTACCTTGAGCTGAGTTACTTGCCAGGTGGTATGGCTAGGAGAGGGGCATCTCAAGGTATAACCACGATGAAAATTAGGGGTTAGTGGATTATCAAGTTGGCAAATATCATTTGGCTGACTGCACCCAAGCTATCAAAAGTCTCTTGTACCCCATCATTTTGGGTGTAGAGTGGTGGCAAAAGTTTGACGTCAGAACCAACTTGAAATATAATACCTTGTCCTTAAATTTGAATAATGGTCATGAATTAGTTGTCCCTTTGGCTTAAGCAAACTCTCAGAGCGATCTGCCACACTGCCCCAATATCCACACATTCAGTCTTGCTCCGTTGTTGAAGCCCTCTTTGTAGGTTCCCTTACTTTCCTGTTTTGGGGTTGTAAGCTTCGTTTGATGAGGCTTCAGCCAATGTACTACTAGCTCATTCAGAGTTTTATTGCGAGTTTAAGCTTGCTGTGGATCTGGTGCATGTAGCTTCCCCAATTTACCCTTTGATGTGAGGGAGGAAGCGTCCTTAGATGTGGTGGTTAAGGATCAGTTAGCCAAAGGCGCGATTTTTCAGTTAACCTCCAAAGTATGCTCCCCACTTCTCTTTGTGGAGAAGGCTGATAGAACTTTTTAGAATTTTTTTGTGATACCATTAGGATACGCTATAAGGGGTTCACAGGTCAGACCCACTGAACAACGGACGGACAATGTGAGGATCATTGTTCCTCCAAACACACTTGATAATATAATAAAATATGGAGCAAAAGCCCATTAACACTTTTATCTATTTTATAAATACAGAGAAGCTACTCGCTGTTCCAATCTCTCAAAACTACTAACAACCTCTTTTTTCAATCGCCCCATCTTGCTTATATATCAATGAATTCAGATGATACTGTTCCCTTGGCGTAGACTATTCAGTTCCGCCATATTCTCATTGGTTTTGGGATGGTATTCTTAAAATCTCTATTGCTTTAGTTTGAGGTGATCTAAATAATATTAATCAAATGTCAACATTGACTTATCACCTTATTTGTAAGTGATCCAGTAGCCATGTTTAACCCATTACTGCCTAATCTCAAGGCGCTCAAATAATTATAACTAGTATCAGGGCTGGCGGATTCTTGCCAATCCGTCATATCTATACAGAGTTTATCATCCATTTGTATCAGGATCTTGACAGTACCTTATGCTCATGCGTAGATTATGTGAATCACAACAATGTTGCAGTCCTAGACTTGCATCCCATCCTACTGGACTCACAGATTGTACTATGTGGAGAAGGTGAGAGTCTTCTCCAAACTAGATTGTTTAAACGCGTTCAATCAGTTCTGGATCAAGAAGCGCCATGAGTGGTTAACCACATTACATACCGTAAATGGAATTTTTCAATTTTGGGTTATTACCTTTGGGCTTAAAAATACCCCCTACTATCTTTCAACGCCATATTGGTGCAGCTTTGGGTGATCTACTGGGGTATGCGCGCTAGCTTAAATAGATATTCTGATGTTCTCTCCTGACAATGAGTCCCATGTAGTACACCTTTGGCAGGTGGTGGAGCGTTTGAGGGCAGCTGACCTTATGTTAAAAATAAGTAAATGTGAGTTCATCTAGTTTAGGTCACTTTTCTGGGCAACTTCATTTTTGACCAAGGGCACATGATAACTCCAGACAAGGGAGAAGGTGATTCTTGATTGGCCCACCCCAACTTTGATCAAGGAATTGAGGATTTTTTGGGGACGTGTACGTTCCTCAGGAAATTCACACTGAATCTATCTGAAGTGGCGGCGAACTTGTATAAGGCGAGTGGGACAAAAGTGCTACAGTGGTCCTCAACTTTGTAGGATGCCTTTCAGGTGGTAAAGTGCACCCTGCTGTCCACGTCCATCTTCGCCATGTTGACCCCAATAAAGAGTTTAGTGTGGTTTCTGATACCTCCAACTTAGCCATAGAGGCTTCCTACATTACAAGTAGGCGAAAATTTAATAGAGCATCTGGTGGATATTTTTCCAGGAATATGTCTTTTCCTGTGTTAAACTATGACGTTTATGACAAAGAGTTATTAGCAGTGGTTGAGGCGCTGACTTACTGGCGTCATCACTTGCATGGCTCATCCCAACCTTTCTGCATATATACTGACCACCGTGCCTTGCTGTACTACCACGCACCTCATGTCTTGACCCCACGGCAAACCTGCTGGCATGAGACCCTAGCCCAAATTTATGTTCTCCTATGAGTTTACCAATGGAAAGGAGAAAGTTTTGGTGGATGCTCTGAGCCGCAACTATGCACTAGTTCCCTATCCTAAGGTGGTAGAGGTGCATAATACACATTTGATGATTCCGCTGGGTAAGATTGTGTCTCAACTTCCTCTTCTTTGGCCCACGGGCCAGTGCTTGCTCCTCTGGAAAATGTGGAGGTATATGGTATGTTCAGAAAGGTAGTCCTTTCCCAGCCTTTATTGTCCATATATACTATGGTCCTTGATAAGAGCGCATTAAATCAGAAAGATATTACTATAGGATATCACATGACGGATGAGAAGGTGTGGTTTCAGGGGCGCCTATAGGTTCCCGCTGGACCACCTATGGTTGGAAATTATATGGACCATCATGACGAATCATTGGTCATCCTGGGAAGGCAAAGACTCTAGAGCTAATTCTCCGCACTTACAATTGGAAGGGGTTAGCCGCGCAGGTGGGCAGGTATTGTAAAGAGTGGCTGGTCTTAACCAAATGAAATTGAATCTTTAGCCACTCGAAGGGTTGTTGGTATTAGTTCAAAAGGCTGAAGGGCCTTGGGCTTCTTTATCGGTGGATTTTATTTTGAAATTGCCTGTGTCTGATGGATAAAATGCCATTATGGTAGTGGTGGACCAAATTAAAAAGTTTGCCCACTTTATTCCCTGCAGAACTATGGTTACCACAACTGAGATGGCTAGACTTTTAATCACTAATGTGTTTGCACTTCATGGGGTCCCACAAAAAATAATTAGCAATTGTGGACCCCAGTTTACCTCCATTTTTTGGGAAGAGTTGTGTAAGACTCTGAAAATCTGTCTCTGACGTTTACCGCCTATAACCCCCAATCCGTCATGTGTAGATGACATCATAGTGGGAACCATCCCTAAAGATAAGGCTGGGCGCCTGGAGGCCCAAAAGTGAAGCTACAGGGCCTCCCAGACCTGAAGCACACCCTAGACCAGCGCTGGGTATGGGCAAAATATGCCCAGGTTGGTCCTAGTGGGGTTCCAAGTGCCCAGCCCCTGACGTCAGGCCAAGCGTTAAAATGAACTATCTACCAAATAAAGGTGGATGGTTCGATTTGGTTAGTCAAGGAATGGTGATTTGTTCTCATTCCATCTATGAAATAACGCGCTCAGGTCGAATCCAACTTCAATCATTCACTTGAGTGAAGTTGGTTTTGGCCTATTCTACTAATTCAGATGGCAGTATTGCCCTATTGGTGAGTCAGTTCTTGGGCCCACTGCAGCATAATACCAATTCCCCCATCTGAGCTTAAACACATTTTCTCAAACCAACATTCCTTGTTGGTTGACTTCTCAAATAAACCTTTTCCCCATTTACGTTATTTTAGTATTATGATATTCTAAATGCTCCTGTGCGCGAACTTCTTTGAGGGGGTCTCACGCTTTGTTATCTTTTCCATCACAAGTACCTTGCAGCTCTCCCCTCGTGAACTATTTGTCCACCCAGGTTCCCTCCAACCTGGGTCGCTGACCCCTTTGTCTTTGTGCACAGCATCAGTTTTGGTGGGTCATTTATTATAAAACTTGTATTTTTATGCCTAAGTTGTTATTTCTCCAGCACCCTCTGCTGGGCTCTAATCACTTTGGCACTAACGGCTTTTCCCTGGAGTTGGCCTGGTGCACCGCGCACTGCCACGCTGGGAACAGGAGAGTTATAGATACTCTCCTTACATTAGTCAACCAACCCTTTTTTCTTATGTGCACAAACCTTTTCCATGTGGAACTTTTCCAAAGTGAAAACAGTGGCCGTCAGCTGTGGGCTCCTGCTGTTGTTAGCCACACTGCTGTTTCCTCTTTTTCCCAAAGATTGGAGCAACTTGGAGTTATTATGGTTGCCTCCAACTGGAAAGTATCCACCCTTTGTGTTCACACCTGGTAAATTTGGATGTCTCGCAGTCTGAAGGTTGTGATTCCCCAAATTTCCACCAAATTTCTCAATGTCAAACTAGATAAATGAGTTTCCTTTCTCCCGTGCATTCAGCTGATGCTGTCAGAATTGGCGCAAATTTGGCCTGGGGGTGTTGGCCATGTATAACGTTGGGCATGCCGTCATGAATCAAGGGACAGGGTTGTAAACATCAAAAAACACGTTTTATAATGAAATCTTAGATATATCTCTGAACCATAATGGCCCACTCATGGTTCAGACCTGAAACCAAAGCCTATATATGAAATCACACTAGAAAATCCTCGTTTGACATCTTCTATGATTCGCAGCACTCAGGAAGTTGAAAAAGAACTGCGCTTACAATATAAAAACATTTATGCACACTTCAGAAGGCATGGAGGGGTATGTGGCCTCAGTAGTAAGATTGGCCAACTATACCTCCCCCTTCTTTGATTTCCAAACCTACCCTTTTGGTTTGCTCAAGCCAGAAGAAGATTTAGGTGAAGTAGGGAGTTTTCTGCTTTGAAAAATCCTACTCTGGCTACTTCCTCTTGACTGCTACCCTTACATCCTCTCTTGGGAAGTTCAGCACAACTATTTTAGTGGATACTGGTGCCAAAAATAAATTTATTGATCAAGATCTGGCTGACTACCTTAATTTTGAGTTTACTCATCAGGTGGTATGGCTAGAGGTGGAGCTTCTCAGGGTATCCCTACGTTGAACGTCATAGGGTTGGTGGACTACCAGGTGGGCGCCTTTTTTCTGTCCGACCATTTCTAAGCTATCAAGAACCTCTTGTTCCCCATTATTTTGGGGGTTGAGTGGTGGAGAAAGTTTGACGTCCGCACTAATTTGAAAGAAAACACGCTATCCATGTCTTTGATAAACAGTCACTAGTTGATTGTTTCTTGTCGAAGGATAAATCTCCAGGACCCATTACCTCATGGGCCCAATGTTCCCACCCCTTATCTTGCACCTTTGCTGAAGATCCCCCCTCCCTGGGATTTTCCTTACCTTCCTGTTTGGAGGGTTTGGAATCCTCTTTTGATGCAGCATCCGCCAATGAACTACCTGAGCACTCTGAATTTAATTGTGACTTCAAGCTCACGGTGGATCTAATGCATATTTTTCCCCCATTTACCCATTAACTATCCAGAAGGAAGAGGCGTTGGACGTGTGGTTCAGGGAACAGTTGGCCAAAGGTGCGATTTTTCAGCGTACCTCCCCTGTATGCTCCCCTACTCTTTGTGGAAAAGTCTGATGCTACTTTATGCCCCTGTGTAGACTATGGGAACCTCAATAACGTTACTGTACCAGACCTCCATCCCATCCCTTTGGATTCACAGATTTCACGCTATGTGGAGAAGGCGAAGGTTTTCTCCAAGCTGGATTGCCTCAATGCGTTCAATCAGTTCCGCATTAAAAAGGGACAAGAATGGTTGACTGCATTCCTTACCAGAAAAGGGATCTTCCAGCTTTGGGTCATGCCCTTTGGGCTTAAGAATGCCCTGATATCTTTCAACGCCACATTGATGCAGCGTTGGGGATTTGTTAGGGGTATGCGCGGTCGCCTACATGGATGATATCCTGGTCTTTTCCCATGCTCAGGAGTCTCATGCAGTTCACCTTCTGGCAAGTTTTGGAGCGGTTAAAGGCAGCCAGCCTTAAATTGGTAATTTTAGAGTGCGAGTTCTTCAAGTCCCAGGTAACGTTTCTGGGCAACGTCATGTTTGACCAAGGACACATGATAACTCCAGACAAGGAGAAGGCGATTTGTGAGTGGCCTACCCCCACCTCGGTTAAGGAATTAAAGAGCTTTTTAGGGACGTGCACTTTCCTCAAGAAGTTCACTCCCAATCTGTCTGAGGTGGCGGCTCCCCTATACAAGGCTAGCGGTGCCAAGGTGCATCAGCGGTCTTTCATTTTGGATGATGCTTTCCAAGCAGTGAAGTGCACCCTGTTGTCCACGACTGTTCTTCACCATGTCAACCCTTCAAAATAGTTCATTGTGTCTACTGACGCCTCCAACTTCGCCATAGCGGCTGCCTTGTTACAAGTAGGCAAAGAAAGGGTAGAGCATCCGGTGGGATATCGTTCTAGAAAAATGTCTCTGCCTGAGTTAAATTACGCCATTTACGACAAGAGGTTACTACCAGTGGTGGAGGCGCTGACATATTGGCATCACCACTTGCATGGCTCTACCCAACCATTCCACGTACATGCAGACCACCATGCCTTGCTGTACTACCACGCTCCTCATGTCCTAACCCCACGGCAGACACGTTGGCATGAGACCCTTGCCCAATTTGCATTCACGTATGAGTTCACCAAGGGCAAGGATAATGGTTTGGGCTATGCTTTGAGCCGCAAATATGCTCTAGCACCCAGTCCAAGGAGGTAGAAGTTCACAACACCCAGGTGATGATTCCTTCAAGAAAACTTACACCTCAACGACCCTCTTCCCTGGCCAACGGGCCAGCGCTTGCACCTCTGGAAAACGCGGAGGAATATGGTATGTTCAGAAAGGTTGTCCTTTCTCAGCTGCTGGAAGCAGAATATACTATGTTACTTGCTAAGTGCGAGTTGAATCAAGCGGATCCCTACAGGGGCTATCACATGAAGGATGAGATGGTGTGGTTCCAGGGGCGCCTATGGGTTCCTACTGGACCACTTCGCCTGGAAATCATCTGGGACCATCATGATGGACTTAATATTGGTCATCCTGGTAAAGCGAAGACATTAGAGTTAATCTGGCGCACATACAATTAGAAAGGCTTGCCTGCTCAGGTGGGGAGGTACTGTAAGGAATGTTTAGTCTTCGACCAAATGAAACCAAATAGTCAACCTTTAGCAGGGTTGTTGGTACCAGTCCAGAAAGCTGAAGGGCCCTGGACTTCCATATCAGTGGATTTTATTGTAAACTACCTGTCTCAGATGGTTACGATGCCATCATGGTGGTGGTGGACTGGTTTACAGAATTTTCTTACTTCATTCCGTGCAGAACTACAATAACCGCGGCTCAGATGGCGAGGCTTTTCGTCATGCATGTGTTTGCGCTCCATGGGGTTCCTCAAGAGATTATCAGTGACCGGGTACCCCAATTTACCTCCATCTTTTGGGAAGAGTTGTGTAAGACTCTCCAGATTTGTCCTTGCCGTTTGACTGCCTATCACCCTCAATCAGATGGGCAGACTGAAAGAGTGAACCAGTGCTTGGAGCAGTTCCTGCAGTCTTACACCACCGCAGATCATTCAGATTGGGCTTCTCACCTTCCTATGGCCAATTTAGTTACATTAACATGTTGCATTCTTCGATTGTTTGTTCCCCTTTCTTCGCCAGCCATGGCTTTAACCCCGCCTTTAACATGGAGACCAGCTGTGGGTCTAAGGTTGAAGTGGTAGTGGACTTTGCCAGGACAATCAAGAAGGTCCACCAGGGGGTTTCCACAAGCTTGGAGCGGCAATGCAGGTGTATAAGGAGAATGCTGATGGGAAGCGCTGAGTGGGTCCTGCGTACAAGGAAGGGGATTTCATGATGCTTGATGCTTATAACATCCCTATCAAGAATCCATGCAAGAAGATAGGCCCTAAGAAGATTGGCCTTTACCGCGTTTTAGAAAGGTGGGCCATGCCTCATACCAGCTGGATCTTCCCCCTTCATTTTGGATCTTCTCATCGTTTGATGAGAGCAAACTCACATTCTTTGAGGGCCCCACCAGAGACTCCTGAGGCCTATCTTGTGGATGGGGCGCCTGAGTGGGAGGTGGAAGGGATAGTTGCCTCCCGCCGCGTTAAAAGAAGACTGGTGTACTTGGTATCCTGGAAGGGCTTTGATGCTGCAGAGAACAGTTGGGTTCCAACGCGCGACTGTGTGCATGCCCAAGATCTTATTGAAGCCTTCCAGGAGCGTTTCCCCCAGGCTGTTGGATCTCAACCCAAACTGACCGTTGTTGCCATAAAGTTGACCCCTGCCCACAAGAACTTTTACCTTGTGCAAACCTCTGGAGGGGGTTGAGCCCCGTTGGGAGGAGAGGGTAATGTCATGTGTAGATGACATCATAGTGGGGACCAACCCCAAAGATAAGGCTGGGCGCCTGGAGGCCCAAAAGGTGAAGCTAAAGGGCCTCCCAAACCTGAAGCACACCCTAGACCAGCGCTGGGTACGTGCAAAATATGCCCAGGATGGTCCTAGTGGGGTGCCAAGTGCCCAGTCCCTGACGTCGGCCAAGCATTAAATCAAACTATCTACCAAATAAAAGTGGAAAGTTCAATTTGGTTAGTCAAGGAACGGGATTCAAAACCCATTCCTACTACAAAATAATGCGCTCAGGTTGAATATGACTTCAATCAATCACTCAAGTGGAGTCAGTTAGGCCTATTCTACTAATTCAGATGGCAGTATTGCCCTATTGGTGAGTTGATGCTTGGCCAACTGCGGCATAACCTCAATTCCCTATCTGAGCTTAAATACATTTTCTCCGATGAACATTCCTTTTTGGTTGACTTCCCAAATTAACCTTTTCCCCATTTACGTTATTTTAGTTTTATGATATTCTGAACACTCCTGTGCACAAACCTCTTCAAGGAGGTCTCATGCTCCGTTACCCTTGCCGTCGCAAGTACCTTGTAGTTCTCCCCTTGTGCACCATATGTCCACACAGGTTCCCTCCAACCTGGGTCGCTTAGCCCCTTTTGATATGTGCATCGCGTCGCCTTTATAGGGGTTTATATTATAAAATTCATATTTATATACCTAATTTGTTATTGCTCCAGCACCCTCTGTTGGGCTCTAATCACTTTGGCACTAACGGCTAGTTCCCTGGAGTTGGCCTGGTGCACCGCGCACTGCCACGCTGGGAACAGGAGAGTTATAGACACTCTCCTTACACAATTAGATGGAGCATTACAAGTGAACCAGTGCTTAAGCAGTTCTTGCTGTGTTACTCTGCCGCAGATCATTCAAATTGGGTCTTCCATCTCTTCATGGCCCAGTTCAGATATAACTACTCCCAACTTGCGTCAATAAGTTGTTCTACCTTCTACTCCAACTATGGCAACAATACCGCCTTCAATATGGAGCCCACTTTTGGATCCAAGATGGAAGGAAAGTAGACTTTGCCAGAATGATCATGAAAGTACACCAGGGGGTAAGCACGAATTTAGATGCGGCTATGCAGGCTTACAAGGAGAACGCTGTAGGTAAGAGACGAGTTAGACCAGCTGCAAGGAAGGAGATCTCATGATTCTGGACTCCTAAGACATTCCAATCAAGAAAACATGCAAAAAACTGGGAATTAGAGGATTGATTGGGCCTTAACGCATTATCCGAAAGTGTGCCATGCCTCATACTAGTTGGATCTCCCCCTCATTTCAAATCTTTTCAGTTTTTCCATGAAAGCAAGCCTACGTTGTTTGAGGGCCCCCACAAAAGACCAGAGGATTATCTCGTGGATGGGGCGCCAGAGTGGGAAGTGGAGTAAAATGTAGCCTCCCATTGGGTATGAAGAAGACTTGAGTATCTTGTATCCTGGAATAGATTTGATGCAGCGGAGAACAGTTGGGTCCCAGTGCGTGATTGCGCCCATTCCCAAGATCTAATTGAAGCATTTCTACGAAATTTTCCTGTAGGCTGCAGTATCTAAGTACAAGCAAGCTGTTGCTGCCATGAAGTTGGCCTCTGCCCACAAAAAAATTTCCTCATCTGATGCCCAAAGAGGGGAGGTGGAACCCACAAAAGAGGAAGGGTAATGTCATATTTACATGTCTTAATTGAGGGTAATAAAAGCCAAGACAAGGCTAGGCTTCAGGAGGCCCAGAAGGTCAAGCTGAAGGACTTTCCTGAATTAAAACAAGTTGGACCAACGCTGGGTGAAAGCCAGGTATGGACAAGTTGTTTCAGGTGAAGTGCTTAACGCCTATCCCCATGTTATGGCTTTTGCGTTAAAATGGACTGGTTACCTTACTAACCATGATGGTTTGGTTTGATTGATAGGAAAATGGGGATTCAAAACCTGTTCAATTTCTGAATATGCCATCTTAAATCATCCTTTCCTTTATTCAATGGCCCAAGTTTAGTTGATTACTAGCTTTAGTACCCTGCCCGACAGAGGCTTGCACTTATTGGTGCATCTGGGCGTAAAATCACTTCCTCCAATCAATTGATTCCCACAGAAATTGTTTAATATGATTATTTGAGACCAACCCTCCTCATTGGTTGTCTTACCTTTAAATAAATTTCCCGTTCATTTATAGTTTCTTAAATATGGTTACCATTGTGAACCTGTGTTTGGACCTCCTCAAGGAGGTCTTTAACAACGTTGGCCATCCTATCTTAGTTAAAGTATTTACAAGATCAAGTGCACCGTTGGGCCCCCTTGGTTCCCTCCAAACTGAGGCACCCAAACCCTCCAGCCCTGATATCCGCTGGTTATGTGCTTCCCCGTGGACCCAACCAAGTGTTTCTGTTTATCTATTTTCAGATACTCTACACCACGTTGTACACCCTTGAACGATGTTACTTTGGCTCTGGAGCCCTTTGCAGTGGCCTTTTTACCATAATCCTCATGATGAGTTTTTTGTCTTTGTGGCTGTGCAACACGCACCATATTTCTGGGAACTGGAGAGTTATAGACATTTCTCTTGACAATATTCATCAGACCCATGCATTATGTTAAGCATTTTTAACTTGAGCAATTCAGACCTACAAGCATTTTTCAGATAAAAAAGAGTGTCTGAGAAGACGTTGGAAGTTGGAAGTGAAGTTTATTTGGATGCTCGTAATGTTCATTTGGATGTACCATCCTAAAAATTAGTTTAGCAGCGTATAGGACCATATAAGTTAAAGGAGGTCATTATTAAGGCTGCCTAACAAGTTTCTCTACCTGAAGAATGAAACACTCATGATGTTTTTCATCAATCACTCATGTACAAGAAGGATGTTAGTTCCTTACACCATCAGAAAGGTAAAAGCACTTCCCCCTCTCTAATTGATGGTCCATATCCAGAGTATAAGTTAAAGTATTTCATTGGGAGACGTAAGCATTGTGGGTCAATGCAAACCCTTGTTATGTGGGCTGAATATCCTGCAGAAGAGAGCACTTGGGAGCCTTATGAGAACTTAAAGAATAAGACAAACTTTAAATGAAATGGAAGAAGAAAGGCCTCGCAGGTAGCTTCAGCCCTAGTAGGGGATGATGTTAGAGTAAATCCTATCATTAATGGTATTCCTGAAATTTCAGATATTATTTATCAGATCAAGAGGATCTGTGCTTAAGTTAGATCGATTAATTACATCTCAAACCATAATTGTGATGGGTTGGTAAATTAATCTAACAAATTATTTTAATTGCCATGATATTGAGTCAATTAATTGCATTAAAACGAATTTACGAAAGATTGGGACGATTTCAACTGCTTTCAAAATCATATGCAAGGCTAGATCCCATAAGCTATAAAGAAGTTTAGTGCTCTGTTTAAAAATCAATAATCTTAGGTAAGTCCAGGAATCTGGATGGGATATAAAACTAAAGAATTCATTTGGTTAAACTTCACAGTCAATAGTATATCATCAGATGCGATTTCCTTTAATTTTAATTTTTATTCGATGAAGGCTGATCATAAGACAGACACTTCTGATATGTAAGCTGAAAAGAACTAATGTAAGCAAGAGGCACCCCAGAGAAGCTAATGCTATCTCCTGTTTCCAGCGGGAACGCTAAATAAAGAAAGGGGGTATTGTGGTTAGAGGCTTGTGCCACTATTGAGCACCTATGAAGGAAAGGGTCTGAAGTGATGAACCAAACCAGAAACCAAGATGAGACCAACTGACGTTGACGGGATGGTAGGTAGCCAAACAACCATGCTTGAAAGTGGTTCATAAGGTGCGACTGGAATTGGCGTACAGCTTCCTGGAGGGTGGGAGTAGAGCCAGAAATAGCATCCAAGACTGCCATGTGAATATTCGCATTTCAATTGCTACCACTAAGGCTTGGAGGGAAGGTTGTACAGGGGAAAATAAGGACAAGGAAAAGATGTTCTTAGATAGGCTGAAGGGCTGTGTTTGCCCCTGGAAAAAGAGACGTTGAACCTCACTCCAGATCGCTCTTGATGGAGGGCACTCTTCCAGGCGGTGGACCAAAAACCATATTGGTCACACACAACACATGAGGAGTGTGATGCGTTGGATTGCTCGGCAGTATGGTATACTTATTTTAAGCAGCATCACACATGGGAACAAACATGCGGCTTCAAAAGAGGGTGATGGAAGTACTTCCAGATGGCTTTCTTGGTTTTTAAGGAATAGTGTTGTCCAGCATATCCAGATAATCCACCCTGGCCATGATAGGTGACCTCATCAGTATCAAACTGTTCAGAAAGGCTTGGCCTTGTACTTCCTGTGTAAAGCGGAGAGTAGGGAGACTCCTCTGGGTGGTGTGCCCACTGATGCAAATTCTCCACTCAGCGCTCCACATGGAGAGGAGAATTCATTTGAAGAGAGACCTCGTCCCATGCAGGCATGCAGCAGAGGAATGTGAGGCATGATACTTTAAAAAAGAATCGGAGTGTGTAGTGTTTCTGAGTTCCAAGGCGCAGGAAAAATGAGAGTGAACCGTGCGTGACCAGTGTTGGGCTTGGAGTGTGGGGTTGGTGCTGCAGCGATCCAGGTGCCAAGTATTTTGGCAGCATGGGCCTCGAAGTTGAGCAGACCCATACCACCACTATGGCGAGGGCCAAACAAGACATCCAGGCGCACTGGTGGGCGGCCTAACCAAAGCCACCCTTTCAGGAGGGCATGTAACTAGGTGAAGAAAGATGAGGAAAAGGCGATAGCATGGGCCACAAACCAAACTTTAGATAGGAGCATAGATTTGGCCAGCACAACCCTGCCTGTGAGGGAAGTTTGGTGGGCTCTGAGGGAGGCGATGCATTTTGTGACATTATCCAGGATATGGTGCTCCATCACCAATGAGGCGTACCCTCACACCTCCAGCCACACACCCAAATGACATAATGGACCAGCAGTGGGTCTTGGCACAGAAAGGAGCACAAGTGGGGCGGTATGGGGTGGGTGGGTGGGGCAAGCAAACCCGTGACCTAGCTACTGAAGCAGGTAGGAAACGGGGTTCTGGTGACCAGCGGGCTTGGAACTGCCCAAGGAGAATTATTTCGGTTTTGGAGGCGTTAAGTGCAGCATTACTTACCATGGAGTAAACCTGGATAGTACCTTCAAGCGCATTGCATCATGATTGTTAGACACCACAACCAAACAATCATCAGCTAAACATTACCATCTTAACCGGTGCTTGACCATAAACATGGACACCAGTAAGGCAGGAATTCATGTTGCTTAAAAGTGGGTTGAGACTGAAATTATACAATAGTGGGCTCAAAGTCCCCTTGGCGGAGGCCCCTTTGAGGGTGAACTACATCAGTGAGGTAGTCAGACCAAGCACAGCCATTATGGCGGATTCTGTAAGCAACATCATTAAATTAATGAACTGAAGAGGGAGGTGGAACTTGTGGATGAAGGCTTTGAGATAATAGCATTTGGCTCTATCATAAGACTTCTACTGGTCTAAAAACAAGGGCTCCAGTAGCTGTGGATTGGAAGACGTTGGCTACATTATGTATGGTGTCCCAAATAGACCGCTTGGGAATGAAACCAAATTGCTCAGAGGAAATGAGATCAGAGACAACTTCCACTTGGCGGTTGGTCATAATCTTAGCAAATGAATTAGTATCTGTATTAGTAAGTGATGTGAGGCGACAGTTGGCTAAATCCAGCTTATCCTCTTTTTATACAGAGTTATTGTAAAGCCTCCTGGCCCCCAGGAAGGAGGCGCGTTTCTAACAAACATTGATTCATTGAGTAAAGCAGCAAAGAAAAGAAATAATTAAAATATCTCTTATAAACTCATAAGGAATCTCATCTGGACCTGGTAATTTCCTGTATGGTGCGCCGCAAATGGTGGACCAGAGTTCATCCCAAGAAACTAGATTAATCAACTCTGGATAATGGGAAATGGTGCAGATATGTGAACCTTTGAGAAACTTGTCAATTTCAATCAGTTTGACTGGATCAGAGCGATACAATTTGGAGCAGTAGTTTCAAACTTTGATTGCCACTTTGGCAAGAGTATATGCAAAGGAGTGGTCTGGCCGCCTCACCTGTGTGCAGGCCAAGCTCTGTCGTGGTGTAAAGAAGTCTCAAAAAAATAGGTGGAGCACGTGTCACAACTGTTATATATTTTGCTTTATACTGTACAAAAACGTGATGTTTCTGTTGCCTTACCAGTTTATTGAGGTGAGCATACACCTCTGCCAACTTGAAACCCCAAGCCGGGCTGTATCCTGCAGCAGGGACATTAGATTCCAGGTGGTCTACCTCTGAAAGCATGTTCAAAATGGCTGCTGAGGCACCCAGAGCAACATGATGAGAGGTGGAAGGCCTGAAAGATGGCATTTACTTTAAGTTTGACCAGGTTGAAAGTGGTATGCATAGAATGGTGTGGTGAACTCTGGTGCCAAGGTTTTAGTGTCCACTAATGAGAAAAACTTGGGCAACGTGATCTTGACTGGGCAAAGTTTGCGCCACTTCAGTGCCTGTGCCGCTGAGTGTAACTAAGAGAAGGAAATTGACACCAACTTGTGGTCAGAGAAATCAACTTTTGTCATCATAAAGTGTGCAACCTTAGACTGAAAGTTCAACAAGGCAAGAATAAGGGAAACGTGGGACATCAACCTCAGCTGACCGTTGTGCACATGGGGATGATAAATGTTGGGGAGCAGCGGCGCATGTTTAGGTAGGGTATTAAACAGCCCTAAACTGGCTTTTAGAACATAAAGTTATACATGCCCCTGTGGAGTGCAGCTGGAAAAGGCCAGAAGTTGGTGGCCGTGTTGGCCCAGCAGTTTATGTTGCCCACCAAAAACAAGTCAGGGGGAAGCGGGAGGGAAGTAATGGCCAATAGTAATTCCCAGTGAGCCGCACACAGGTTGGGGCAGAAATATTAACAATTGCATGCACTTTGTCATCCCAAAAAAGTGACACTACAAACACATAGCCATTAAGGTACATATTTTTAGAAATAAATTTATAATTGCGGGTCACATGTATAAGCATCCCCTAGTGCAGTGACCAAAAAAGAGAGGGAGGTGAGGAGAAAATCTATCTTTCACTTCAATAACTAAATCAAAGCCAAATTCAGATTTTTCTAAAAATATAAAAAATGACTGCTCAATCGATCCAAAACTTACTGATGTTGATGCATTCAATGCCTGCTGCCCCAGCGTGGGGTGGTGGTGCACCACCATCAGCATCTTTCAACCACTGCTGAAGTGTACCCGGGCTGGCTTTACAAGCCCTCCCAATGCTACTGGGCGTTATGTCACCCTTGGGACTTGGCTACCACATCACAAGTTATCAGGTGGTGCTCCAGATCCCTTTGGTGCTTCCATGGAGCAATTTGCGTTTCAGCATTTAGTCAAACATGGTAATCTTCTCCCATATGTGAGCGTGGCCATCATTGAGATGGTCATGGAAGTTTTCAAACCCGCCAGCTTCATTGACTTCTGCCTCTTTAAGGGGTACTTCAACCTCAGCTTCCACTCTAAATATGATGCAGCAGCAGCATCTAAGCTGCAAATTGTTTTTAAAAAATTCTGATTCCCACCATTTGCACATGGCTCCTGGATGAGGCCACTTTGGTGGTCCAGCTCACCAGGTTGCCCTCCTATCTCTCCCCCAAACGCCTCCACCACGAGCTATGTAGGGTTTGGTCATTTACAGTGCAGACCACATGCTGCAGTTTGTGGTTCCCAATAGGGCGGATTGGTTGGCAGGGCCTCGCACCTTTGCAATGATTCACCCATTTCTTCATGATTCCCACCTTACAATTCCATCCCTGAACCATGATCAGATCTGCCCCTGATTACCCATTCTGGGCGCGCATCAAGAACAGCTGCGCCATTTGCCCCATGTGCTTCAGACTCAATCATTCAAAGCGCAAGTGCCCCACAGCTTCTGCCTCTGACGCTTCCACAGTTCCTTCTTCTGGCGTTGGGTTGGCAGCTACTTAGCTCCAATTCTTCGAATGGGGCTCAACACTCCTGCCCCAGCCTTAGGGAAATCAGGTGCGGCTCCCAAAGTGGCACCCAACCAAAATCCAATTTCAAAAGTTTTAAAAATAATTTGACAAGATTACTGAATCCTGAGTTGGTGGCCGAATTAGTTTCAGCTGAGTTACCATGGTCAACTGTCCACAATAAATCAGCTCCAACCACCACTCCAATTCTGGTGGATGGCTCAGCATTGGCTGAGCTAAATCCATTTGAGTGCCTCAAATGGATTGATGATAGTAACTGGCCATATAACGTCAAGCTGGATTTCACTTTGGAGAATTTTTTTTGTAAATCCTCAAGATTTGCATCCTCACCATTTTCAATATAAAAATAGTTTTCCTAGTTATAAAAAACATAAACAATATGGTGGTTGAAGCAGCAGCTGCTCCGGCCAACACCCACATCCACCAACATCTCCATGGGGAGATGGAACCCCTTGTTTAGGGTATTCCCATCCCAAAATTTTTTCCCATGATTTTGATGAGGATGCAAAATATGAAATTGAGGAGCTCACTTTTGGAGCAAGCCGCTCTAGCATTGAAGCAGCAAAAACTTCTCTTTTTAATTCCAATTATCCTGAAACCCCCCAGTGTATCAAGTCATTCACTAGTGTGCCAGCTCTCATCACTTTAGCTGAGCATCAACCTGCTCAATACATTGAGGCAATGGATACCCTGGCCTCATAAACAAAGAAAACCCAAAACTATACCTCCTTATGTCCCATGTCGCTGATGCTCCCACCCCAATGTTGTCCGCCATGGTCTACCAGCTAAAGCGGGCGCTGGAAAAAGTTTCCCCAAAGCTTCCTCACATTCTGAAGTGGCTTCCTAGGTTGTTAGCTGAGGTGCCATATTAGGAATTTTTTCTAATAATCCCTTTTATGGCTATTTGCAAATAAAGATGCATAGTGACTCCCTCTTTTTGGGTTGGGCACCACTAGTGCTAAAAAAGAGAGGGATGGAGGAGCATAGTTGCCCATGTTTCCTCTGCACTGTGTGGACAGCGGGTTTCTTGAATGGCTAGGGTGTCCACAGGTAAATTTATTTTTTAAAAAACTCAGTTTACTAGCCTGGGACAGCGAGGCCTTGAGTCCAATGATGTTCAACGTCCCTATTTTGAAGGCTCCCCTCATTGCACCTAGGTGCTAGGGGAAGGGCCCCATTGGACACCCTTTACAGCTCTCTCAGCAGCAGCGGTAGCCCATATATAGTGCACTTTTTTCGTTATACGAGGGCTTAAGGGTCTCTGGCACTTTGGATGTAGTCGCAATTTTGTTGTTCTTTTTTGCTGATTTTGTTCAAATTTTCAGATTTCTGTGATCCTGCGGTACATCAATGGTAGTTAAAAAATTTAGGAGGAAAGTTGGTTGATGAATTGGTTTCAATTGAGGCTTGGTAATATTTTTTTGTTGTGAGGAAGGCCGACCATGGGATGGAAACTTCTGAATTTGACCCAAAAGAGACAAAAATTAGTAACAGGGAAGGCACCCCAGAGAAGCGATGCTATCTCTTGTTGCCAGCGGGAATGACACTTATGGGGAGGGGGAGGGAACGTGTGAAGGGGCCGTAGCCACAATTGAACACGTGTGGAGGAAGGGTCTGATTTGATGAACCAAACTGGGAACCAGGAGGAGACCAGCTGTTGGTGACGCAGTGGGAGGTATCCAAACATCAACGCCTGAAAGTGGTCCACCAAATGAGACCGGAATCTGTGGGCAGCTTCTGGGAGGGTGGGGGTGGAGCCTGCGATGGCATTCAAGACAATCGTGTGGATAGTCCACATGGCGATTGCAACCACCAGAGCATGGAGGGAGGGTGGAAGGGGGAGGCCATTGATATTGAAAACATATCTCTTGACAGACTGAAGGGATGTGTTTGATCCGGGCCCAGCAGACGTTGAACTTCGCGCCATATCACTTTAGAGGTAGGACACTTCTCCAGGCGGTGGAACAGCGTTTCATACTGGCCATACACGACGCAGGATGAGTGTAAAGCATTAGAGCGCTCAGCCAGATGGTACACCCACCTCAGGCAGCGCCACAGAAGGGAACGGATTTGAGGCTGCAACAGAGGATGGTGTGCGTGTTTCCAGATAGTTTTTGGGTCTCAATGGAGTAATGGATGTCCATCATGTCCAGGTAGTCCACCCTGGATAGGGCATGGGGCCGTGTGGGGATCACGCCATTTTGGATGGGTAGCCCCTGTACCTCTTGTGTGAACTGAGGAGAGGGGCGGCCTCTCTGGGCTGTGTGTCTGCTAATACAAATTCTCAACTCACCGCTCCACATGGAGAGGAGGATTCGTTTGTAGTGGGTTTTAGTCCCGTGAGGACCTGTGGCCGATGGGTATGAAGCCAGGTATTTCATTAGGGAGTGAGGGTTTGATGGATTGTTGAGGCCCAAGGCGTGGGAGAAGTTGGAGTGGGCTGCGCAGGACCAGTGTTGGGAGGGGAGCATAGGGGCAGTGACGGCTGCAATCCAGGTGCCCAGGATCTTGGCAGCATGGGCTTTGAAGTCAAGCAGGCCCATGCCACCATGATGGTGAGGGCCAAACATGACCTCTAGCCATAATGGTGGTGGGCGGCCTGACCAAAGCCATCCTTGCAGCGGGGCATACAAGGATTTGAAAAAGCTTGGGGAGAAAGGGATGGCGTGGTCTCCAAACTAGACTTTGGAGAGGAGCATAGAGTTGGCTAAAAAAACCCTGCCAGTAAGGGAAGTAGGGTGGGCTCTGAGGGAGGCGATGCGCTTCATCACGTTGTCTAGAATATGACTCTCCATTACTGCTGACGCGTACCCGTCTGCCTCCACCCACACGCCCAGATGGCGGACTGGTCCTATGATAGGGCGTGACACGAAAGGGAGCACCAGTGGGGCGTTGTGGGGTGAGCTGGGAGGGCGAGCACGTGTGAGAGCAGATGGGCCGGGCTGGGCACTGGTTGCTGGGGCCCAGCAGGTTTGATACCGACCAAGGAGGATGCTTTTGGTTTTGGAAGCGTTCAGTGCAACAATACTTACCCGGGAATACTCCTGGATGAGAGTTTCAAGTGCGCGTGCATCTTTATAATTAGATACCTCAACCACACAGTCATCTGCAAATGACATCATCTTGACTTGGGCTTGGCCTGGTACATGGACCCCAGTGAGTTGTGCATTCACATTTCGCAGTAGTGGGTCAAGGCTGAAGTTGTATAAGAGTGGGCTGAGGGGGTCCCCTTGTCGCAAGCCCCTTTGAGGGCGGACTACTTCCATTCGGAATCCAGGGCCACGTACTGCCATTGTTGCAGATTCCGTGAGCAGCATCACCCAGTTTATAAAGCGAGGGGGTAAGCGGAATTGATGGAGGCAGGCCCTGAGGTATTCCCAGTTTACTCTATCATAGGCCTTCTGTTGGTTCAAGAATACAAGTGCCCCAGAGGCTGTGGACTGGCATGCGTTAGCCACAGAGTGCACGTTGTCTCAAATCGACCTTCTGGGTATGAAACCAAATTGTTCTGGGGAGATGGTGGCAGATGCTACAATCCCTATATGGTTAGCCATGATTTTAGTTAAAATTTTTGTATCCGTGTTAGTTAAAAAAATGGGGCGCCAGTTGGCTAAGTCTAGATTGTCCTTTTCTTGAAGAGTGTGATGGTGAAGGCCTCTTGTCCTCCTGGTAGGAGGCGCGTTTCCAGAAAGCTCTGGTTAAGTGAGGCAAGCAGCAGTGGAGATATATATTTGAAATACTTTTTATAGAATTCATATGGAATGCCATCTGGGCCTGGGCATTTTCGGTTTGGTGCACCGCGGATGGCTGTCCATAATTTGTTCAGAGTAATCAAATTCATTATTTCTGGGTATTGGGAAATGGTGCAGATGTGGGTTCAGTCAAGAAATTCTACCACTTCGGCCAGCTGAATTGGATCAGATCAGTATAACTTGGAGTAATACTTTTGTGTTTTGATTGCCACTTTGGCTGGCGTATCCATGACGGAATCATCTGATCTTAACACCTGTGTGCAGGCCATGATCTGGCGTGGTGTGAAAATTTTTTAAATAAATATGCGGTGCACTTGTCACCCTCTGTAATGCGTTTGGCCCTGTACTGAACACAAACCCGATGTTTGTGTTGCCTTTTGAGCGCGTTGAGGTGGGCGGCTGCCTCCGCGCACTTCCAGCCCCATACAGGGCTGTATCCTGTGTCTGGGATGTTGGACTCCAGGTGTGCCAACTCTGCCAGAGCGTGCGAGATGACAGCCAATGTGGCTCATGAGCATCTGGAGGAGAGGTGGCGAGAGTAGCGGATGGTATCCTTTTTGAAGGTTGCCCATGTGGAGATGGGGTCCGTGCAAAACGGTGCAACAAACTCTTTTTCCAAAGTTGCTGATTCCACCAAAGTGGAAAATCCTGGTGACGCAAGTTTGGGGGGCGGAGTTTGCACCAATGTGGGGCCTTAGCCACTGTGACAGGTAGGTGGTAGGTTATTGAGACCAGCCGGTGGTCAGAAAATTTGATCATTGTTGTTTTGAAGCGGGAAATGTAGGGTTGAAATTTCGCTGGCGTAAGGATAAGGTCTATGCAGGTCATGGACCTTAATTGGCCGTTGTGGATGTGGGGTCGCGTCATGTTTTTGAGCAGCGGGGCTCGCTGTGGCAGCGCATCCATTAACCCAAGGGTGGCCTTTAGAACGCGAAGTTCTACATGACCCTGGGGGGCGTGGGATGAGGAAGGCCAATGGTCCGTTGGTGTGTTTATCCAGCAGTTCATATCGCTGACTATGAAAGAGTCTGGGGGTAATGGGAGGGATTTGACCGATGAGAAAAATTCCTGATGTTCTTGTGCACAGGTTGGGGCGTAGATGTTGATGATAGCATGTGCCATGTCAGCCCACGATAAAGTGACAATGAGGACTCTGCCATTGAGGAAGGATTCTAACAATAAAAACTTGAAAAAATTGTTTTTCTGAACTAGCACCCTCACTGTGCTCTGACCAAAAGGATAGAGATGGGAGGAGCATGGTTTTCCAAGCATCCTTGGAACCTCATGGACAGTGAGACTCCTGGATGGCCAGGATATCCACAGGTAAATTTTTTTGTAAAAAAACTCAGTTTCCTAGCCCAGGATGGCGAGGCCTTGAGTCTGGGGATATTCAACGTCCCTAAATTGAAGGATTCCCCCATCAAACCTTAGGTGTGAGGGGGTGGGCACCTGGGCCCACTAGCCTCCTCTAGATCCCCATGGGCCTTCATGGCAGCATGGGTGTTTGCAGCAACGCTATCAGTAGTTTTGTTGATTTTAGCAGAAAGGTTCGCATTGGCTTTTGCCTTCACTTTTTGTTTCCCTGATGTCAAAAAAATTTTTTGCAGTGCAGATGAGTTCAGTGCACCATCGAGCGGGTCAAGAAATTTTTCAGGTAGGTTGGAGACCAAATCATTTTTGAATGGAGCTTGGTTGCAAAGATTGGGTGAAATCAATTCACCCATCAGATCCTCAGATTGGGTTGCCCAATTGGCATGGGCTTCCCAATCTGATTGGTTGATGGATTCCCAAGTTGCTTCCGCTGCAAAGGTTTTGATGTCCTCCTGGCATTGGGAGTATGTGATAGCGGTGGTGACTCTTGCCTCTTCCTTGGCTGCGGCCCTCCAGGCCTGCTTGGCCTTCTTCCGCTCTTGTGGGGAGATAGGTTTTACCAGTAGGTAGCAGCCTTGTGCTCTCCATGGGAAAGCCTCTTTGGTGCTTGTGGTTGGTTTGTAGTGCGCCTCTCTGCTGGCCATGGATGCTGAGGGGTGCTCTTGGAATGTGATGCCCTCCTTGGTGGGGCATGCATGTGCCTTATGGCTGAACGTGTCACAGTGGGTGCAGATGGAGGGGCGCTGTCCACGGTTACCTGAAAAGGGTGGGTGGTATGCCCTTCAATATTGATATATGTGGAGTGTGGGATCTGGGTTAGGTCCTTCACAATCTCCTCAGTTGGGGTCAGAACTGCGATGGCTTTGCCAGTGCACAGGTGTGGCATCATCATAAAGCATTGCATCTCAAAAGATTGTATTTTGCTGTAAACGGTGATACCATCTTTCAAGTGTTGCTCCAAAATGGCACGTTTTACCGTAGTAGGCAAAAAGTAAAACGTGAGGAAAATTTGGTTAGATTTTGTCCATCAGGTGCATTTAGTTTTGACAACCCATTGCCCTTTGGGGAGGTTGATCACTATGCGCACCGCAGCAGCTTTGTCTGCTGCCTCCTTGTTTTTGAAACTGAGGTCCAGCCAACCACGTGACATGGAGTGAGGTGCGACATACACTGCAGTCGGGAAAAAAGTGTGCACATCTCCACAAAAAATTTTCCTATAGAGCTGTTTGTTGGATGTCCAGAAACACACGGACCCCATATTTTACTGACAAGAGTAGTTGGGAGTGTGGCGTGTTGATGTACTGGTTGCATCATGCTTGCCAACCGAGGATTTCTGGGGAAATAGTGACCGCCAGTTTTTTTTTTATTTTTTTCTATTCCTTCAGTTTCTCCAGGGCATTTTCGAACGTTTGAGGCCGCGGGCCTACCACCTGCTCCTCTTACCTTACTTTCCCAACTGCTCCCTGACATGGGCGCAGACTAATCTCCTCTGTGAGATTATCAAACTAGAATCAGACTTGAATTGAATAAGTTGAGGCTTGGTAATGTTGCTTGGGTAAATCCAACTCACCCATTATCTCATCAGGTTGGTTGGCCCAATAAGATTGGCTTTGATTCATGAGCCATTTTGGCAGCGAATGATTTGATGTAATCCTGGGTCTGGGCAGGTGGGCTCATGGACGTAGCCATGACCGCTACCTTGGCCACTGCTCTGTGGGCCTTCTTGGCCTTCTTATGCTCCTGCGGGGACACAGGTTTGACCTTAATGTAACACCCTTGCATGCCCCATGGGAAGGCGGCGTTGGTGTCTATGGCTGGGATATAATGGGTGTCTGCACTGCCCATTGTGTTGGGAGATTTTGTTTTGTGTAATACCCTCCTTGGAGGGGCAGGTGTGGGCCTTGTGGCCAAAAGTGTGACAAAAGGTACAGATAGGGGAAGCGCAATCCAATGTGATGCAGAAAGGGCGGGATTCCTTCCTGTCAACGAACACAACTGCAGTGTGGGGGATTTGGATCAAATCTTCTGCAATGGCTGCAGATGGGTGATCACAACAATTGCTGTGCCCATTCAATGCCCTGAATGAGTGAAAAGTATTGCATTTCAAAGGAGTGAATATTCTCATATGCCTTAAGCCCTTCTATGAGTTGGAGCTCCAGCGCTGTGCACTTTATTGTTGTTGGGAGAAAGTTGAAAGGTACAAATTATTGTTTGACTTGGTCCATCAAGTGCACTTCGTCTCAACCACCTGTTGATTATCCAGAAGGTCTACCACCACACGCACTTGTGAAGCTTTATCTGCTGCTTTTTTATTTTTAAAGCAGTGATTTACCAACCGCAGGTCATGGAATGCATTGCTATGTATACTGCCAGCCAGGAAATGGTTGTGCACATCTCCACAGAACTTTCCAAAAACGCCGTTTGATTAGTATCCAGGAATCATTGAACTTTGTGCTCCACTGATGACATGGGCTGGGAATGCGGAGTATTGATGAACTGGTTACACAACACTTACCTGGCCGAAATTTCTGGGGAAATACTAACCACCAGTTTTTTGTGTTTATCTATGCCACTGGGGTCGCTGGGGCGTTTACAAATTTTGGATGGTGCAGAGCAAATCCTGTGCCCTTAACTTTACTCGACCAACTGCTACCTGACATCGGGTGCACACTAATTTTCTCAAAGAGATTATCAAAATTACTTAATCTTGAATAAAATTTGTTGCATTTAGTCATTGCAACGAGAGAGAAAAGTTGTTTTCCACATGCTAATTCCTTGTTGTACTTATTTTTACTTATACTAGTTCCAGAAATTGTATAGTAAACAAGCTATACAGGCAAACCATTTATTTTATAAAACCTACACAAATTTATACTGTTTCTAACTGGGTTCTGGAAATCCTATAGCCATGAGTGCAGAAAAACCTAGACCTGAACAAATCCCTCTTTATTACTTACACGTTCAAACATAGCAGGTGTATAGCCTTAGCAGGAATGGGATTAATTGAAGCAGTACTTCCTTCTTTAGGTTAAACGCCCAATTGCTCCTTCTATACTATATATGGTGCTTATCAACTCTTTTTTATATTGTGTAACAATCAAGGATAAACCAGACCACCACATTGCTTTAACTTTCTGAAGGGGAATACCAAGGCTAAACAGGTGGGTAGCGAGGGCCTTGATCCTTGAAAATTAATTGAAATTTTTTAATTCAAATGGAAATCCTGTAAATGACATTATGCCAAAGAGGAAATATTGGCCTTGTTTAAAGAAACTGAAAGAAAATAGTAGGTTGATATTATTTTATTTTTTATAAATTTTACTTTAAAAGTTTTCAAACCAGCTTGAATCCCACCAGATGGATCAAAATGGGCACATATGTAAATTTTGAGTTTCAAAATTCTTGGTACTGGGCTCCCTCAGGGACAAGCTGTCCGCAGACTCTGCGAAATCTTCCCTAAACAATATTCCCCAATTACTCTTTATTAAATTATAAAAACTAGCTTTTCTTTCCTGTAACAATAAAGATAGTTACAAAGATTAAATTCAAATAGTAAATTGGAAAATCACACAGGAGAGATGGGCGAATTTTAGTAAACAAATATAAACTTGGCGGAAGTAATATTCAGCAACTGGCAGAACAGTGCACCAAAGGGCAAGAAACGCCCTGGGGGGACCTGGAACCAGTGCTGCTAAGAAACCACAAACCCAGACACAGTCCAGGTTTGTGGAATTTACAATCAAACAAAATGCATACCTCGAAAATCAGTATTCTCAACCCCTCTCACCAGTAGAGCATGGGCTCTGACTCTACCTAGGGGTTGATTCTCAAATCTTGTGGGAGAAAGTGGGAGAGGCACAGGCCACCCTACTCCTCCATGTGGTGTATGTAGTTACCCATACAATCCACTGTGGCTGGATTGACATTGGATTCAAAGCCAAAGAAGAAGCAGACACTGCCGCAAAAGTCTGCGTCAAAATTGCTCTCTCAAAAGCAAACAAATTGTGCAAACCATGCGTACCAGATGGAACAAAGTGAAGACTTTGTTCATCTCTTTTGACTCGCTCCCAACCAACCTCCCCTGCAGAGTAATTGAGGAGGAGCTCTGAGCTGGACTTGCCAGCTACGGCGAGATCAAACAATTAAAATTGCAGCAGTTCCACTTGATTCCAAACCTGTGCACAAGTAAGAAGATAGCCATGATCAACCCACTCCCTGAGGTGGCCAAGGACCTCATAAATATCTTGTGCACAGTGGTATTCCACCTCCAGGATGAGGGTGTCTCAAAATTGTTCTACATCACGCCAGAAAGTGCACCGCCAATTTGCAATCACTGCAGCGCCTTGGGGTACAAGGTACACGCATGCCCAGTGAGGAGGGCCTAATGGCCCCTGACTTCTGTGATGGCACCTTGAAAAAATACAGAAAAGACTTCACCAAAATCATCGACACTAACCACGACTTCCTTTGGGGAGAGGATGGGAAGTACATTCTCAGACCCAGTCTCACCCAAATTGCGCAAAATGGCACAGAAGGCCCACAAATAACCCAAGGCCATGGCAGCGTCACTTGCAAGCCTCCTCCATTACCCACAGCCAAGTCCAGGAAGACATGAAGGAAATTACCCAAGCTAACCAATCAGATCAGACAACCCAAGACAAAAAAATTCTTGACAATTTGACTGAAACACCATTTTACACCAATCAATTGAATTTAGCCAGACAATTCAGCTCCACCATTGGCAAACAGGCGGGACAAACACTGGTGCAAACCCTGCAACCACAGAGAGCAACTAGCACACCACATCACGTCACATGAGACATAAGCGGAAGAGACTAACCTAAAGCCACTTAACAGTAAGACTCACGCAAAAATGGCAAAGGGTAAGAGATCAAACAACTGCACAGGTGGGACATGTCCAGTCACCCGGAACTAATACCAGAAATTGTGCAAAGGGGTAGGTCCAGAAGGCCTTATAACTTCTCCTGAGGCGCTGAGGGAACCTCAGTGTCCATATAGATGTTAAATATTGCAGGATCTTGGTCTCAATTGTCCTAAGCCAAAAAACTGGACTTCCTGCTGAAACCCCTGTAGATACCTTGGAAATCCAAAAAACCCATTTTCTGCAGGGTGAAGAGGAGACCTGGTCATCCAGGGTCTCACCATCCCAATCAGTATGGACTTCCCACTGTGGGGTGCTCATCTATAATCATAATAAACTATAAATATTAAACTTAATCTCCTATCTTCATGGCCGCGTCCTGGTAGCAACAATCTCATGCCAGGATAACACAATATCAATAGCATCCATCTACACACCGTGCACTGCAACTGAAAGGAAGCAATTCCTCAAGACCATCCTAACACTCACCCTCACACCAGACACTATTCTACTGGGCGACTTCATCTCTTCTGAGCTGACCCTGATATGGACCAATGGCCTAAATCCAGGAGATACCCCCTTGGGGTACATTGATTTCTGTGCAATGAAGGCGCCCCTCAGCCTATACAATGCCGTCCCCCAGGTCACCACTCCTCCCCACATGACTCTCCACAACCTGCGCAAGAGAGACTCATCTCAATGAGCTGAAATGACTTCATCCTTGGCCTGAAATCTCACCATTAAACCCTCTTTAACTTCTTAACTAAAAAGACAAACTTCTGACAACTGACTAGTTTTGGTGCAGTTTTTGCCAAACCACACTCCTTCACAGGCGTCAAACTGGATGAAGATGCACCTGGAGAACATAAAATTTCCTGAAATATTCAACTGGGTTAAAAAAAGACCAAAAACCCCAAATTTGCAACTTCATTTATAATAGACCCAAAGCAACCTTGGAAGATTTTAAAGTCAGATTAATAAATAAAACTCGCCACCTCACCTCACATAAGTACACTGCCAACGCATCCACAATCAGGCGCACCTTGGTGGAACTGGATCACCTTGAGCTCAACATCCCAAAGTCTGGTTACTCCCCAAATGTGAGCATATATGGGCATAAATATTCGCCCGCCTAAACACCCTCATCTTTAACACCAGCAAAAAAATCAATATCTCAAAAACTGGTAATTTCATAAAGGAAGGAGTGACCTGCTCAACATACTTCTTCCACAAATTCATTCCCATGATAACCAGCCTGCGGCACACAGGTCCACAAAGTCGATGAAGCCGTGGCAACTGACCAGTGGAGGTTAAGGCGGAAGTACACCACTAAAACTCTGAGCTATACCATGACACTCTAACTGATCCCCAAAAAATTAAACATTATACAGAACTCCAGAATCCAAAGCACACTGACAGGATATAATACACTAAATCTTATCACACAGGAGGAGCTCTGGGACACAGTCCGTGGTGCATCACATAGGAAATTCCAGGGCCAGATGGGATACCCTACGAATTCTACAAAAAATAATTCAAAAAAAAATCGCCCCGCCTCCTCTTGGCGTCAATATATCAGTGCTTGATGGAGATCCGCCTCCTACTAGGTGGGCAGGACTCCTATGTCTGCCCTGTTTAAAAAGGGCGAAAAACTGGTTTTGGCTAATTGCCGTCCAATTGCACTCTTTAAACCTGATGCAAAGCTATTAACCAAAATTTTGGCCACCAGATTAGGCAACATAGCCTCCAAAATCTTGTCGCCCAATCTGTTTGGGTTCATACAAGGGCGATCTGTCTGGACCAATATATATCTCCATTATCAACATCTGCCAGTCCAAAGCAACTGGAGCCCTGGTATTCCTAGACCAGGAGAAGGCATATGAACACGTTAGCTGACCATACCTGAAGGAGTGCCTGAGCACCTTCAGGCTCCCACCCATATTTATAACCTGGGCAATGCTCCTAACAGAGTACGCATCCATGGCATTCTACAGCCCTTGCTTTCTGTTTGACACAATCACATTGCGCAGAGGGATCAAGCAAGGGGACCCCTCAACCCGCTGCTATATAATTAAGCATAGATCCACTACTTTGCGCTGCTGACTCACGCCTCACATGCATTACTGCACAAGGACAACCAACAGTCAAGATACTAGCCTATGTGAATGACTGCATGGCAGGCATAGCTAGTAATGAAGAAGCCCAGCAGTTAGAGCGCACCCTGGAGGAGTATTCCAATGTGAGCATTTTTAGTCAAAAAAAGAATACAGAAATCATTCTTTTGGGAAAGTACACTAACAACTGGACCACGACACTTAAGCCCCACATATCCTCTTAAGATCCAACCAAATCATCATACCCTTTGCATCACCGCCCTCAGCCAGCCCTGTTCGCCACCTTGGGATGTGGCAGGAAATAAGGGGGTATGCCAATGATACAATTGAAAACAACCTACTTCAACAGATGTCCAATTGCATCACCTCCCTTAAGGGAAGATTTCCGGGACTAATGGGGCGAGTAACAGTTGCTATTTCACTTATCCTATCATTGCTGTGGTTCCCCGCCCACGCAATTTCCTTCTCACCCTCGTTCATATCCTTAGTCCACGTTCCTAATCCAAGGATAGCTGTGGCCTGGGTCCTGGCCACATGTATAAGTGGAAACACTATTCATCCTACGCTCCAGCGGAGGCATGGGCCTAATAGACTTAGAAGACTATGCCAACCGCATACTGGGCACCAGGATAGAGGAAGTTCTAGCCCCAGAACTTCCCCACCATCACTGCCTTGAGCAGCGAGGGCCAACTTCGCACAGGCACTCAAACTATCTAACCCCACACAACCTGTCAAGCCTTCTCACATACCTAACAAACTATTCAAATGCAGTGGGCCCACATGGAACCCCCTTCACTTAAAAGCCTCCTCCACACCATTTGGCACATGGGATAAACAGTCACTATTACAGGCACTAGTCAGGGAAGGGGAAGGCCCAGAGAAATTTTCACGCTAAGAAAACCAAACCACCACCCCCAGAGGGACACATACGACAGGGTCCTGGCCATTGCAAAGAATCAACTACCTGGATGTTTTGGACATCCATTATGTCATCATGACATAGAAGGCAATATTGAGGCTCACACTTCATCCACTCCTCCAGCCAAGAGTAAGAGAAAACACCTGATGCTGCCTCATATGAACCTACAGGACAATGGACCGCTCCAACTTTCTTCATGCAATATGCGCAGTGTGTGGAGTGGATGGCACCCTACACCACCGCCTTGAAGAATTCCCACCATCTAAAGCCATATGGCGTGAATTTGCGCATTTTCTTAAAACCTACAACGATCACAAGCTGTCAATCTCTAGAAGCCTCCTCACACTCCAACTTAAATCACAATACCACCCATGCTCCACTTTCTTATAGTCGTCATCGTACTGTGGACAATCCACATAATAGCACTGAATGCCTTTATGGGAACTGTGTGGACCATCAGAGGAACAATCAACAGATTTCACCTTCACCTTCTGGAACACTTCCAAGCCTGGCTATATGGATGCATGAATCCAAAGAAATAAATTATCGTTTAGTCATGGTTCCTAGTCTGGTTTCTACATGCGGACCCCTTTCTTCACACCTGTTCCATCATAGGGAAATGCCCCATGGAATAAGGTATCCAACCCCCATAAACCTGAAGGTACCAGCTGGCAACAGGGATAGCTTGTCTACTCTGGTGTGCCTAAATCTCGCTCTTACTTCACCTTACCCCTCTCCCATTCTATCTAGTTCATATCTGTAGTGTCCATCCCCTGGTCGGACTACCATGATTAAATTTTAAATCTATTTAAGGTACGCTGACCGGGGGATGGGCATTACTGATACCCAGTGAGCAAAAAGATCCAAATTATTGGAACAACAAAATGATGCAAAGCCTCCAACCAGGTGGGGAACGGAACACCACTATCCCACCATGGCAGAGGGGGGAGGGGGTCAGGCAGCTTTTCTACAGGCTTATTGTTTATAACAGAGTCACAATGGTTGAAGTAGCAGTCAAAAGCGGAGAGCCAGGGCGTTAAGGCATCAGTATGTTGGTTAGGATGTGTTTAAATTATTGTTTACTTTCTTCAAGATCAGCCTGAAAGACAGCCTCAACTAGTTCCACAACTTGATGTTCAGCTTGAAGGGGGCATCTGTTAGTTGGGCCAAACTGGGTATAATTTGCCAGGTGATTTTAGAAGTTGGGTTGAATGCCGCTAGTTTCTCAACATGCAAGACAGCATCTAGGGAATCATCATCAATTTGGAGATTTCCTTTTGTTCTACTTTGGGGAAAACAGGGGGAATTTGATTGTGCCAGCATTTTATGGCTTTGACCCATTGATTATGCCACTTCCTTTTGGAGGTGATGGTAATGGGGTGAGGCCACCGCTGCTAAGGCGAGCTGGTGGTAACTTTGGTTGGGTATGGTATTGGATTTAGGAGTGAAGTGTCAGGGTGAGAGGGTTTTGTCAAAATTAGAATTATAAAATTCAGACCTTTCATAATCATCTAGACTGAGACTTTCACCAGTTTCCTCATTTGTGTTAATATTACCTGATTCATTAACCTCAGCCAATAGGTCCCAAGGATTTTGGTTCATAAGAATAGTATAGCATATTTTACGTGGGTGGTAGTGGGTAAATGTGTGGATGCTTATTTATGAATTGTGGTCCAAACCTGAATCTAATTGGCTTGGTTGAATTTGGGTTGTGTGAATGTGGCCAGGGGTTTGATGGGGGCCAAAATTCTACTCTGGCCCCGTGAGTTAGTGGGGGGTGGAGGGGCAACAAAACAACCCATTCAGACGCCGCTGACAAGTTTTAGAAGCCGCATCAAAGGGACTGACATGATGGAAGGACTTTTTAGAATGGTCAAACCCAAAACAGAGGGGACAAATTTGGCAACCATTAACAACAGGAGCCCAAAAGAAATGCTATAGTTCTGCTGCAATGCAAGCATGGGGGATTTGTTGGGCTATGGAGGAGTGGTGTGGGATTATGATGGCAGTGGCGCGAGAGGCAAAAAGGCGCTCTGCACCAGAGGGAACAGTGAAGTAGAGGTTGGGTTGAGTGCAATAAGCCAAAAGCCCTGACATCAATTCTTCATGCAAAATTTGGGGTGGGATGTGGGAAGAGAGGGATGCTTATGACACCGACAGTGTGGTGTCTGAAGGGAGGCAAATATGGGCAGAAGGTATGGTAGTGTTTTTGTAGATTAGGGGAGTCAAAGCCGCTGCTTCAACAACCTGCTTCATCTGGCAGCCTATGGCAAAATGGCCCTTAAAGGGGAGGAAATCAATAAATCCAGCTGTTGCAAGGGCAGCGGTGGCTAGTTCAATTATTGCTTTGTCAGCATATGGGAATAAACGCCTATAGCCAACACGGAGGCAAAATTGAATGTTGGAATAAGGTAGAGCCTGAAGATGGGGTGATAAGGGTGGATGTGCGCAAGGTGGAGCACTAAGTCCTGTGGGGGGACAAAATGTCTGGAAGAGGTCGGCGGGCTATTTGAGCCCATCAAAATGCATTTGCCCGCAGGGAAGAAAATTGTAAAAGGCGGAGCACTGCTGCCTCACACTGGAGCAGCAGGCGGCGGATCTGAGGATATTAAATGGGAAATGGACGTGCCAGAGGTGATGTTGAAATGACCTTTTTTAACTGATTTTTCTCAAAAGTGAGATTGAGCAGAAAGAAAAAAGTAAAAAATTTACCCTGATTTAATAGAATAAAAAGTATATAAGCTAGCAACCAAAGGTGCTTGAGCAACTTCATCATCTAGAATTAACCCTAATGATTATATAATCATGAAATTAAGTTATAATATTCTATAATCATTTTCTATTAAAAATTGGAACTCTGGTGCTATGGACGTCAGGAAGGGCACCCCAGAGCTAGAATAATGCAGCAAAAATGGACTACTGCTCCTTAGGGATACAACCCAGCCAATGATATTCAGTGCAGGAATTTCTTTGGTCATTATGTACCTCCCATGATGGCTGTATAGCCAACGGACTCATGGTTTTGTTTTTGGAGCTTTATCCTGTTTGGGCTATAGCTTTAGCCCTACTAGCAAACCTTCCAGAGGAACCATTAAAAGGAGATGTCCATTACATACTAGACTTTCATCTCAAAATTAGCAAGCTCATGGTTTGCTATCTTAAGCTGGGGTAAAGTAGTACCAGCCCTTGACAATAGGTTTTTCATACCTACAATTGACCCAACATTCAAAATAATGCCCTAATGGGGTAAGAAGATTCTTGAGAGCTCTGATAGGTTGCATCGTCTTTTACCCAAGTCAAGTCATCCTCAGCCTGTTCTGAACTCTCCCATTCCTCTCAGTTATAGCCCTAATTTACTTTAGGTACTAGTAGTCCACCCTACAAGAAGAGATCACTTTTATCCCCAATTTGATTACTAATAAATTTATTATTTAAATTTATTGTGGGGAAGACCAACCATGGGACGGACAATTATGAATATGACTCAGAAGAGCCAAAACTTAGTACCAGGGGAGGCACCCCAGAGAAGCTATGCTATCTCTTGTTGCCAGCGGGAACGCCACTTATGGGGAGGGTGAGGGAACGTGTGAAGGGGCCATAACCATAATTGAGCACTTGTGGAGGAAGGGGTCTAATTTGATGAACCAGACTGGGAACCAGGAGGAGACCAGCTGTTGGCGACGCGGTGGGAGGTATCCAAATATCCACGCTTGAAATTGGTCCACCAAATGAGACTGGAATCTGTGGACAGCATCTGGGAGGGTGGGGGTGGAGCCTGTGATGCCATCCAAGACAATCGTCGATAGTCCACATGGCGATTGCAACCACCAGAGCACGGAGGGAGGGTGGAAGGGGGAGGCCATTGATAGAGCAAACATATCTCTTGACAGACTGAAGGGATGTGTTTGTTCCTGGTCCAGCAGACGTTGAACTTCGCGCCATATCACTTTTGAGGTAGGACACTTCTCCAGGCGGTGGAACAGCGTTCCATACTGGCCACACACAACACAGGATGAGTGTAAAGCGTTAGAGCACTCAGCTGTATGATACACCCACCTCAGGCAGCGCCACACATGGGAGTGGACTTGGGGCTGCAGCAGATGATGGTGAGCGTATTTCCAGATGGTTTTTGGGTCTCAATGAAGTAGGGGATGTCCATCATGTCCAGGTAGTCCACCCTGGATATGATATGTGGTTTTATGGGGATCACGCCATTTTGGATGGGTAGCCCCTGTACCTCTTGTGTGAACTGATGAGAGGAGCGGCCTCTTTGGGTTGTATGTCCACTAATACGAATTCTCCACTCAGCGCTCCGCATGGAGAGTAGGATTCCTTTGTAGTGGTTTTTAGTCCCGTGAGGACCTGTGGCCGATGTGTGTGATGCGAGGTAATTCATCATGGAGTGGAGGTTCAATGGATTGTTGAGGCCCAAAGGCGCGGGAGAAGTTGTAGCAGGCTGCGAGGGGCCAGTGTTGGGAGGGGAGTGTAGGGGCGGTAACAGCTGCAATCCAGGTGCCCAGGATCTTGGCAGCGTGGGCTTTGAAGTCAAGCAGGCCCATGCCACCATGATGATGAGGGCCAAACATGACCTCTAGCCGCACTGGTGGAGGGCGGCCTGACCAAAGTCATCCTTGCAGCAAGGCATACAAGGTTTTGAAGAAGCTTGGTGAGAAGGGGCTGGCGTGGGCTCCGAACCAGAAATTTGGAGAGGAGCATAGAGTTGGCTAAAATACCCTGTCAGTAAGGGAAGTAGGGTGGGCTCTGAGAAAGGCGATCCGCTTTGTCACGTTGTCCAGAATACGGCACTCCATTACTGCTGATGTGTATCCGCCTGCCTCCATCCACACGCCCAAAAGGCGTACTGGTCCTATGGAAGGACGTGGTACAAAGGGGAGCACCAGTGGGGCAGTGTGTGTTGAGTTAGTAGGGCGAGAACGTGTGCGAGCAGATGGGTCAAGTTGGGAATTAATTGCTTGGTTCCAGAAGTTCTGAAACTGACCAAGGAGGATGATTTTGGTTTTGGAAGCGTTCAGTGCCGCGTTGCTTACCTGGGAATACTCCTGGATGAGAGCTTCAAGCACGCGTGCATCTTGGTTATTAGACACTCCAACCACACAATCATCTGCGAATGCCATTATCTTGACTGGGGCTTGGCCTGGCACATGGACCCCAGTGAGTTGGGCATTCACATTTCGCAGTAGTGGGTCAAGGCTGAAGTTGTATAAGAGTGGGCTGAGGGGGTCCCATTTTCGCAAGCCCCTTTGAGGGCGGACTACTTCCGTTAGGAGGCCAGGGCCACATACTGCCATTGTTGCAGATTCCGTGAGCAGTATCACCCAGTTGATGAAGAGAGGGGGGAAGAAGGCGGAATTAATGGAGGCAGGCCTTGAGGTATTCCCAGTTTACTCTATCATAGGCCTTTTGTTGGTCCAAGAATACAAGTGCCCCAGAGGCTGTGGACTGGCATGCGTTAGCCACAGAGTGCACGTTGTCTCAAATCGACCTTCTGGGTATGAAACCAAATTGTTCTGGGGAGATGGTGGCAGATGCTACAATCCCTAAATGGTTAGCCATAATTTTCGTTAAAATTTTAGTGTCTGTGTTTGTTAGAGAAATGGGGCACCATTTGTCTAAGTCTAGCTTTTCCCCTTTCTTGAAAAGTGTGACAGTAAAGGCCTCATGTCCTCCTGGTAGGAGGCGATTTCCAACAGGCTTTGGTTAAGTGAGGCGAGCAGCAATGGGGATATATATTTGAAATATTTTTTGTAGAACTCATATGGAATGCCATCTGGGCCTGGGCATTTTCAGTTTGGCACACCGCAAATGGCTGTCCATAATTCATTCGGAGTAATCAAATTCATTATTTCTGGGTATCAGAAAATGGTGTGGATGTGGGCTTGGTCAAGAAATTCTGCCACTTTGGCCAGCTGAATTGGATCAGATCAGTACAACTCGGAGTAATACTTTTGTGTTTTGATTGCCACTTCAGCCGGTGTATCCACAATGGAGTTATCCGATCTTTACACCTGTGTGCAGGCCACACTCTGGCGTGGTGCAAAATTTTTTTAAAGAGATGTGCAGTGCACTTGTCATCTTTTGTGATGCGTGTGGCCCTGTACTGAACACAAACCCAATGTTTGTGTTGTCTTTCAAGTGCATTGAGGTGGGCGGTGTGTGTGTGTGTGTGTGTGTGTGTGTTTTTTTTTTTTTTTTTTTTTTTTTTTTTTTTTTTTTTTTTTTTTTTTTTTTATTGAGTGGAGCTGCCTCCGCCCACTTCTGGCCCCATGCAGAGCTGTATCCTGTAACTGGGATGTTGGACTCCAAGTGCGCCAATTCTGCCAGAGCGCGCGAGATAACTGCTGATGTGGCTCATGAGCGTCTGGAGGAGAGATGGTGAGAGTGGCAGATGGTGTCATCTTTGAATGTTGCCCATGTGGAAATGGGGTCCACACAAAATGGTGCAACAAACTTTCTTGCCAAAGTTGCCTCTTCCACCCACATGGAAATTCCTGGTGACGCGAGCTCGGGGGGCAGATTTTGCACCAATGTGGGGCCTTAGCAGCTGTGACAGGTAGGTGGTAGGTTAGCGAGACCAGCCAATGGTTGGAGAATTCCATTTTTGTTGTTTTGAAGTGGGAGATGTGGGGTTGGAATTTTTCCGGCGTTAGAATAAGGTCAATGCAGGTCATGGACCTTACTTGGCCATTGTTGATGTGGGGATGCATCATGTTTTTGAGCAGCAGGGCATGTCGCGGCAGCGCATCCATTAACCCAAGGGTGGCCTTTAGAATGCGCAGTTCTACATGACCCTGGGGGGCGTGGGGTGAGGAAGCCCACCGGTCCGTTTGTGTGTTTAGCCAACAGTTCATGTCACCGACTAGGAAAGAGTCTGGGGGTAGTGGGAGGGATTTGACCGATGAAAAAAATTCTTTCGCTTGCATGCACCATTTGGGGCATAGATGTTGATGATTGTGTGCGCTACGTCAGCCCACGAGAAAGAGACAACAAGTACTCAGCCATTTAGGAATGTTTCTGAGGATAAAAATTTGAAAAAAATATTTTTCCAAATTAGCACCCCACAGTGCTTTGACCAAAAGGATAGGGATGGGAGGAGCATTGTTTTCCAAGCTTCCTTGGAACCTCATGGACAGTGGGACTCCTGGATGGCCAGTATATTCATGGGTAAATTGTGTTGTAAAAAACTCAGTTTCCTAGCCCAGGATTTGAGCCTTGAGTCTGGCGATATTCAACATCCCTAAAATGAAGGTTTCCCCTATCACACCTTAGGTGTGAGGGGGTGCGCACCTGGGCCCACCAGCCTCTTCTAGATCCCCACAGGCCTTCACAGCAGCGCGGGTGTTAGCAGCAACACTATCAGAGTTTTTGTTGATTTTTGCAGAAAGAGTCGCGTTGGCTTTAGCCTTCGCTTTTTGTTTTCCTGACGTTGGACGAATTTTTTGTGGTGCAGATGAGTTCGGTGCACCATTGAGCAGGTTGAAAAAAAACTTTCTGTTGGGATGGGTCCCAAGTTGTTTTCAACCAGAGCTTGGGTGCAACGATTGGGTGAGATAGAATCTCCCATCAGATCCTCAGATTGAGTGGCCCACTTGGCATGGGCTTCCCAATATGATTGGTTGATGGATTCCTGAGTTGCTTCCGCCGCGAAGGTTTCCATGTCCTCCTGGCGTTGTGAGTGTGGGATAGCGGTGGTGGCTTTGGCCGCTTCCTTGGCCGCGGCCCTACAGGCCTGCTTGGCCTTCCTCCGCTCTTGCGGGGAGATAGGTTTTACCAGTAGGTAGCATCCTTGTGCTCCCCATGGGAAAGCCTCCTTGGTGCTTGCAGTTGGTTTGTAGTGTGCCTCTCCGCTGGCCATGGCCGCTGTGGGTGCTCTTGGAATGTGACACCCTCCTTGATGAGGCATGTGTGCGCCTTAAGGCCAAATGTGTCACAGTGGGTGCAAATGGGGGGCGCGCTGTCCACGGTCACCTGGAATGGGTGGGTGGTATGCCCTGCGATATCTATAAAAGTGGAGTGCAGGATCTGGGTTAGGTCCTTCACGATCTCCTCAGTTGGGGTCATAACTGTGATGGCTTTGCCGGTGCACAGGTGTGGCATCAGCGTGAAGCGTTGCATTTTGAAAGATTGTATTTCTCCATATACGGCGAGAACATCTTTCAGGTGTTGTTCCATAATGTCACGTTTTACTGTAGTAGGCAAAAAGTTGAACGTGAGGAAAATTTGGTTTGATTTTGTTCATCTGGTGCATTTGGTTTTGATGGCCTGTTGCCCTTTGGGGAGGTTGACCACTAAGTGCACCGCTGCAGCCTCGTCTGCTGCCTTTTTACTTTTGAAACCTAGGTCCAGCCAACCGCATGACATGGAGTGAGGTGCAACGTACACCACGATCAAGGAAAATTGTGTGCACATCTCCACAAAATTTTTCCTATAAGGCCGTTTTTTAGATGTCCAGAAACACGCAGACTCTGAATTCCACTGACGAAAGTAGCTGGGAGTGTGGCGTGTTGATGTACTGGTTGCATCGTGCTTGCCATGCAAGTATCTCAAGGGAAATAGTGACCGCCAGTTTTTTAAAATTTTTGTTTATTCTGCCGGACTCTCGGGGGCGTTTTTGAACATTGGAGGCCGCGGGCCTTCCACCTGCTCCTCTTACCTTGCTTGCCCAACTGCTCCCTGACATGGGCGCAGACAAATTCCTCTGTGAGATTATTAAACTATATTCAGTCTTGAATCGAATAGGTTGCAAAAGTGATTACAACGAGAAAGAAAAGTACTAATAAATTTATTCTAATCAAAAAAATTTGTGGTATAAATTTACCACATTTTAGTCCTTAACAGTAGTAAAGAGCTCTAATACTCTGGGTCTGCTATATTGTTTAAATCTTGACTAAAAGCACCAGCGAGCACTAAACATGCCAGGATTTCACAAGTGGTGCTTACTACAGGGGGCCTGCACACCAGAACTTTCACTATAAATGGAGGTTGTCTAGGGGGAGTAACTATCCTAGCCTTCCCGCTGCATCTGACCCAAGGCTAGCTGCTTTAGAACAGCAGTTAGCCAGTGCTTTGTCTCAATTTAAAAGGCTCAAACAGCACCCCTCTCAATATTTTCATGAAGATACTCCAGTTATCCATAAACCCTCCTGTCAGGATTTTAACCAGATGGATCTTTCCAATAGTATAATAAATAGGGGTTTTAGTTAATTAGCGTAATTGCCAGTTAATTTCCTAGTTTGAAACTATTTAATGTTATATATTTTAATTAAGTTTAGGTTTGGAGGAAGCTGCATTTGCTGCCAAAATGCCATATGGAAGATCGTTGTGGGAGTTTCCAGCAGAAATTTGATGAATCCATTATTAAGCATTAAAAAATGGTTCTGCTAACTAATTCAGAGCACTTGCAACTCATGCTGAGGATGCTCAAAGTTTTATTTAAGTACAAATTTTAATACAATTGACTAGTGCCTTATGCTGAGAATGGATTGACATAATATTAATATTTGGTGATCAGATGAGCGTATCTGGAGGTAATCGCTATGAAGTATAACTGAATGAAGTTATAAATATGATAGAGTTTTGGAATCAATGTGGCTGATGGGTTTTCCAGTATCGATTAGCCAAAGAGTACATGGGTGCAGTAGCCCCAAAAGTAGTATAAATAGTCATTCATTCCCTCCTAATAAACATCTCTCTAGCACCAATCTTACTTTTATTTGAATGTAGTTTGTCAGCTAGAGTAGGAGTAGATAGGACAGGGGATCCCCAATAGGTGCAGGTGATCACGCCTGGAGTGGCCAGTGCTGCCAGCTCCCATGCCTCCTCCCTATGAGGAACTGGCAGGAACCTGGCCATCTGGCTACTAGCGGATGCGCTGATTGGCTGCCAACCTTGCAGGGTGTAGCATGGGAGTGCCATAGATGCTCAGGAAGGGGGATTGACTCACTGGGGCATGCCTAGATAATTTGGTGAAGGGTCTCGAGGGTGGGGCAGCGCAGAAGTTCCTGAGCTTCCCAGGAAGGGGGCGGGACTTTCTGAGGCACACGCTAAGGACACCTGAGGTTAAAGGCGAAGCCGTAGGTGAATTATTGGTGGGTTGGACGCAGACTTGTAGGGGTTGATTGCCAATGAAGGTGAAACGGCAAAGGGCAAACCAATCTTCATAATGGTTGGCCTGGCACACTAGCGGAGCCCATGGTCAATTTTGCAACACCCCCTTTTAACAAGTTTATTTTAAAGTGAAGATCATTATCTCATTTCTATTTTATTATGAAATTGCCATGGAAGTCATGAATGACCATCAAAGAATCTAGCATATCTTCCCCTGATTAAATCGAATGGCCAAAGAGGTAGTGGTTCCATACATGGACACCCTTAATACCTGAAATGAGGTTAAAGAGGTGCTTATGAATGAACATGGCTCACCACAGAATTTAAGGAAAAGAAAACAGGACTTTATACGGCTTTTATGAAAAAGAGAAAATCAGTTTCTTCCATTTTTATTAGGTTTTACAGTGAAGGCCAGCCACTGTTACTTGCCAAAATGTTACCTCTCAATGACGCCATTACTGCCATTCTAAGTGGCTTGACTTCTTACCCTTCCTTAGCAAGTCATATAAATCAATAAAATGCCATTTCAGAGTGTATGCGATGTAAAGGAGGATTTATTGGAGGTTTTAGATTTCCCATGAAGTTGAGACCACTTAAGGAGTTGAGTTGAACCCCCAAGGCTTCACCTATTAAGTCTATCACCACCGTATCTTGTCCAAAGGAGTCCACAACAATTTCCATGCCCCCCTGTGCTTGTTATCAACCTAAAACCTGCACCTGTGGAGCCACTTAAAAATAACTCCACTCCCTCCCATGAGGTTGGCAAGAGTGCCCGATGGGTGTCAGGGCCATGCTCCCCTCCCTCACTTATACCTCAAGTCCATCCTATGAAATTAGTTATGATTCTGCCTCACCCCGTGCTCTCTCCTAAGGGCCTTATATCACGGCACCACCCTCACGTCACTCTAAGCCACTGTATATAACATCCACGGCATCTTCTGTGGCAATGCCCCTACTGAATCTTTTCATCAGGTGCCAAAAAACTGTTGGTGAAAATAATATGCTTCACCCAAAAGCTAGAAGGGTAGTTGAGCTCCTAAAGGACATCCACTGTTTGAGAAAGGCCTGTCTCTCACCCTCTCAACTACCCTCTGGTGTGCATAGATAATCCTTCTGATGACGAAACTAGAGGGGGGTAAAAAAATGTTAGACATTATGTCGCAGGAGCCCCAGTGGAAGTGAGGTACCAAATAGTTAAGCCCTGATTGAGTAGAAAACCCCAAAATACCCAGAGGGACCTAGCTACGACAAGTGCTGAGGTTTTATGAGATTATTTATACCACCAGTGATGCTAAATAGCTCATTGCCTCATAATCTGGTCAACTCAGGGTCATATGATACAATCTATTGAAGATAATCTCTGAGACTGCTCAACAACTTGCCTCCACTTTCCGTCTGATGAAAGTTCTAGCCCTCTCCCTACCTTTAGTGGAACTATAACTAAGATAGAGGTTAACATCAACAAGGTACGGGTTTTAGCCATTATTGACACTGGTGCACCAGTCAATGTGACCTCTTTCAAGGTTATCCTTAAAAGTAAATTGGCGTTTAACCTGAAATACTCTTAAAAGTATGAACCTTTGGATTCCAACACTTGGGCTATTGGAGCCTACACCTCCCAACCCATGTACTTTGGAAAGTTCATCCTGTAAGCTCCCGCCGTGGCCTTAGGCATTAACGCTTATGACATACTTATTGACATTCAATATATGATTGAGTATGACGAAATTATCAACATGATATAAGGATTTCTCTCGCTACTCAATTATAAAGTTCCACTTATTTTTACCAACAGCAAACCAAATAAAAAAAATACAAATGCTTAGTTAAGTTCCTTTTCTCTGCCTTATCTCTACTTTACACCACGTCTGTGCAAAACATAAAAGGTTGCCTGATTCTGTGGACGTTTCAGAGGTTAATCCATTTTATGCGTCAGAGGAGGTATTAGTTAAGATGGGTTAAAAAAGGGTGATTGACACCAAGATTGCCTGAAAATCCCCCACAACTGCTTATTTCACATAACAAGCTCTATGAAATAAGTCCCTTAGAACCTCAAGTTTTGCCAGGCATACTAGACCTAGCCTACTGGCGATCCATCACTGCCTACTTGGGAATATTACCAGTAAAGAAATGATTGTAAAGAGAAAACAGGAGATTGGAAAATGGCTGCTGGTTTTAATTGAGGACTAAAAAGATCATTGTATCAGATTTTGTTGGATATGGGCTTACCTGCTGATCAATTGTTATGTATAATGGTTAACATCCATAGTTCTGATGAACTAATTCTTTCAATCTTGAGAAAGTCCACGTTTTACTGGAAGCCTATAACGACATCTTCTCTCAATCTGATACTGACTATAAGCACATGAAGGATTGGAGCCACACCATAAACTTTGGTGAGCCCATCCCATTCAATCAAAGCCCTATCATAAAGCAAAAGTGGAGAGAAACAGATGAGGATGGTATTTAAACAGCTACTGGACGCTGGATTGCTGGAGCCTTCCCAATGCTCTCAGTCATCCCCTCTCCTGCTTATAAAAAATAAGAATGGAGATCATAGGGTAGTTATGGACTATCACAAATTGAAAAACCTCACAATAAAGGATAGTTACCCTATCCCAATATTGATGACGCTCTAGCCCAACTCTCTAGATCAAAATTCTTTTCTTCTATGGACTTGGCTGCAGATATGAAAAATAGACCTTACTCCACAGGACCAGGAGAAATGTTCTCTTATATGTAGTGAAGGCCTACTTCAACCCACTCAGCTACCTCAGGGGCTGTTCAATGCACCCGCCACCTCTAGCAAGCAATAGAGCACATTTTGCAGGATCTTAAGCTGAGTTGTATGACCACTTACTTGATGATATCAACGACTTTTTAAAACTTTCATTGGGCATCATATGCATCCAAAGGAATTTTTCCAGCGCTCACAGGCGTCCAACAAAAGCTGAAGTCCTCAAAATTACTTTTTTCCAAAGAAATTGGATTTCCTTGGACACGCCATCTCCCAAGAAGGAATTTAGCCCCTACGATATAAGATTATAGCTATTTCTAAGAGGACTTCTCAAAACCCTGCGTGACATCCAAGTATTTTTTGGCATGCTATGGGTTTGCCATCAAATTTATTCCAAGGTTCACCCAGCTCAATGAGCCCCTTGAACGTCTCTTGGCCAAAAAAACTCCTTTCTATTAAGCTGCTGAATAGAAGGCTACATATGAAACCCTAAAGAAGTTGCTCTAACAACGGCCTATCCTTTGCCACTCAGATTTTGGTAAACCTTTCCTTGTGTTTACCAACTCCACTAATTATGTTATTGGAGCCATACTGGCTCAACTGTATGAGGATGGCATAAATCATCCAGTGTCTTATTTCTGCAAAATGCTTATAAAAGCTTAAGCAAATACAGATTCAGTGAAAAAGGGTGCTTAGTTGTCTTGATTGCTGTAAAGCATTACTGCCCTTACTTGTATAAGACAATCTTTACCATGGTTGCTGACCACGCCTCTCAAAATGGCTTCAAAATTTTGAAGAACCCCACTAAACGATTGGCTAGTTGAACTTTGAAGATCCAACATTATGACATCAAATCATGCACCTAGGGGAAACTTGCCACATGAATGTTGATGGGTTGACTTGAATGCCTGTCCTCCACTTAAGCATTAGTGAAGCTGAGAGGTTACATGACCTCCTATCTACCCCCAATGCTTGGGATGATAAAGATGAAACTTGTAGAAGATGTCAGCTCAAAACTCCTGCAATGCCAAGGTGGAGAGTGGGAAGTTATATGAAAAGGTAAGGGGCAAACTAGTTGACCTATCTTAGAACTTCAGAGCGAATACCTGTGATCATGGAAGCTCATTCTATACTAGGGCATGGAGGAGTACAAAAAACCTATGAGTGGGTTAAGGAATGTTAATACTGGGAGGTAATCCAGGAGTCCATTATCAAAAACCTGGATGCCTGTCTGCCCTGAAAAAGCAATAAAGCTTAAGACCATTTTTTTACCAGCCTACTACTCCTCAACAACCCTTCCACATGATAAGTCTAGATGTGGCTGGTCCCCTACCCCAGACTACCAGTGGGAATTGGTACATACTAGAGGTATTGATCACTTGACCAATTGGGCCAAAGCTCTGGCTCTACCAACTTAAACTGCAAAATCTACCTCCACTTTCCTCTATCAGTGTATTTTCGCTCGTTGTTGGACAATTACAAGTCAAATTTTGTAATAAGAGTGTTTGATGATAAAAACGGCGGATATCCCACAAACTTTTTTTGGTTGATTCTTGGCCAGAATGTCTCAAATTGGAATAAATCTATTGCACCCACTTCTTATCCAAATTGTTTGATTATTAGTAATAGGATTGCACTGAACCCATGACAGAATATGTGAAATCATTCCGAGGTTTCTCCCCAGCCCCTTTACAGCTTAGTTCAAACAACTAAGCGGAGATCACCCCTTTTATAGGCTTGGAGGGGGTCCTACAAGGTGCAAATATTTTTCCTCATGGTGATTGTCTTGAACTATTAAGTCACTGCCTGACAGGTTTATCTTAACCGCTATCAGCTCTCCTTCAGCTGTTGAGTTGAAGTAAGGCTAGCCTAAGACTCCAATAGGCCAAACACCATTTACCTAATTAGTCATAATTCTAATAAGGTTTTATTGTATCTCTCACTTCAAGCCTCAAAGTGATTTAAATACTAAGCAGAGAAATAATGAGAGGGTTTGATTTTGATCCTATCACCGCAAATAATAAAATAGATATAAAAACCCATTTGATTAATTATTACAGGTCTTTATATATTTAATTTGTGGTAAAAACCCACCAAAATAGTTACTCCTTCAGGTGAGAATAGTCCTTCTTTTTCAATAAATTGTTGAAATCCAGGGCTGAAAAGCAACTGCGAGCATAAAGCCACCTGGATTCCAACACTCGTCATGGTTGCCCACAGGTTCTTCTCTGTGACAACAGAAAAACTTTACCTTCAGAGTGTTCAAGGTCCAAGCTACCTCTATGGGAGCGCAAGAGCTCTTCTCAGTGCCCTATTGCCCTTCTATAAATGGTACCATAGAAAGAGCAAACAGACTCCTGGTATCTATATTATGAAAAATGATCACTTATACCATCTCCTTTAGGAACAAATCTTGCTTAGTGCCCTCACGGCTTATTGTATCAGTCACTCCCAAATCCTCAAAATTATCTCCTTTCTGCATGTTGTATAGTCAAGAACCTGGAGTGCATTCTTTATTAGCTAAAAGATGTTTTCTTTGCCAGTACTGATGATCCTGATAAAGTCATGAGGAAGTTGCCCAGCACATCATCCAGCTACAAACTGAGGCTATGACTAATTTAGCAAATCTGTCACTAAAGTTGTCCAAGCAGATAATGGGCTCAGTCCATCTATTCCCTGTTTTCAAGTACCAGATTGGTACTATACTGCCACAACCACATCACTCCCATAAGTGATAAGCTTGGGTCCATCTGGTAAGGACCTTTTATTGTCACTTATAAAAAGATTGGATGAATAATCCATCAAATCCCTTGCTTCTGGGTTACCATCAATTGCGTACATGCACGTTTTCTATGCCCTATTCTAACTCCACCATATTTGAAGGGGCAACGTTAGATATCTTAAAAGATCAAATAGTTGATAATAATATGTCATGGAATGATAGGTTAATTTTAATTAATTATCTCTGACCTAACTCTCTGCAAATTTTTACAAATCATAGTGAAATGTTACTACTTATATTCAGCTAAATAGCTTGGATTGAGCAGATGAGGTTATGTAAAACCTCTGGAAAAATAAGCCAAATGGCCCAGAAATCCGCCTAAGCAACAGCTATATTTAGTGCAAGTTCCTTTTAGAAAACCTCCCCCTTCTATATACCTGAAGGGGGTTAAGGGAATGGAAATATTTTGACCACCAATCACCAACTAGGACCTCTAGTAATCGGACAAATGAAAGTACTTTTATGATTTCTGATTGGGTTGAATATATCAAATCTTTACCACATGAATTTGTCACACCTGCAATTGACCCAACATTCAAAATAATGCCTATCAGGCAAGAAGATTTCTGAGAGCTCTGATAGGTTGCATCTTTATTTACCCAAATTGAGTATCCTCTGCCTATTTTGAATTTTCTTGACCTTCTTGGATATAGTCCAATACTACCTTAGTTACAGAAGTTGACTCTCTACTAAGGGATCCTTTTTATCCTCACTTTATTTACTAGTATATATTATTTTTAAACATTTCTTTGTATTTTAATTCATTTATTTAATCCTTAAAAGCAGTCAAAGTTCCTATACTCCAGGCCTGTTATATTTTTAAAAATCAAGTGCTTGAACCAGCGAGCGCTTACCACGCCATGATTTTAACAGAAGGGAGTTATTTGGACAATTTGACCATAGTGTGACTTGCAGTACAAACCATATCCAGTGGGAATCCCTAAGACTAATGGTATTGCAACTACACTATTAAAATAAAGATAATTTCTATAGAAGCTCTTTGCTTCATTATTATATCTTATTATATCATATTGAGGGATGGCAATCGCCATATTTCCATTGCATCAATGAGTATTAACTCCTTTGTAATCTTTTTTCTGGATTCAACCTCTCTTGAATGCTATCCACTGGAATCTCAATACCAGCTCTGTGAAGTGCTGTCACAACAGCTACCAAATCCTTGGCGTGTTGTTCCTTATTGTGAGAGTGAATTAAAATGTCATCACCATATGCTAAAGCGCAAATAGAATTTAGATCCCCTATGGCGTTATCAATGAGGCGCTGTAGATCTACTGGCTCATTTTTCAATCCAAGGTGCATGACTTCAAATTTTATATGGGGAAGGCTGACAAGGAGACGGACACTTCCTATAAGACACTAAAAACAGAAATGAACTTCAGCAAGAGGAAGGCACCCCAGAGAAGCAGACGCTATCTTCTGTTGCCAGTGGGAACGCCAAGAGAGGAAGGGGGGCTACGTGTGCAGGGTCTTGCGCCACTATTGAGCACGTATGTAGATAGGGTCTAAAATGATGAACCAAATTAAGAACCAGTATGAGACCATCTGGCGGCGATGGGGTGGGAGATACCCAAACCTCCACGCTTGAAAGTGGTCCACATGGTGTGATTGCAACCATCGTAGAGCTTCCTGGAGGGTGGGAGTGGAGCCTGAGATAGTATCCAAGTCAATCAAATGGATAGTCCACATAGCGATTGCAACTACTTAGGCATGGAGGTAAGGTGGTATAGGGGAACCATGGATAAAGCAAAAAATGTCCTGAGACAGGCTGAAGGGCTGTGCCTGATCCTGGCGAAACAGACGCTGTACCTCACGCCATATTGCTTTTGAGGGAGGGCACTCTTCCAGGCAGTGAACCAACGTTCCATACTGCCCACACATGACGCAAGATAGTGAAAAGCATTGGAGCGCTCAGGAGTATGATATACCTGTCTCAAGCAGCACCACACATGGGAATAAATATGCAGCTGCAGAAGAGGGTGGTGGTCATACTTCCATATGGCTTTCCGGGTATCTAGGGAGTAAAGGATGTCACAAAGTCCAGCTAGTCCACCCTGACTATGGTAGGGGAGCTCATGGGTGTCACTCCGTTCAGGATGAGTAGTCCTTGTACTTCCTAGGTGAACTGAGGAGAAGGGCGCCCCCTCTTGGCATTGTGTCCACAGATGTGAATACTCCACTCAGCATCTGCATGGAGAGGAGGATCCTTTTGAAGTGGGTGACGTCCCATGTGGGCCCACAGCAGAAGGATGTGAGGCGAGATATTTTAACAGAGAGTGGTGGGGGGTAGGATTGCTGAGGCCCAGGGCGCGGGAGAAGTTGGAGCGGGCCGCACAGGACCAGTGCTGTAAGTCCCAGGGAATGTCCTCTGGGTGTTGATCGGGCCATTTTTCTGTTTTCAAGCAAGAAGGCACCAAAGAGGATGGCGGTACCCCTTGTTACTCCGGGCGATCTCACTCACATGGTAGACAAGCGCTGGGTAACAGCTCTTCCGCTTTGGATCCCACCCCTAGTACCCACACTCACCTTGGCAGAACTGTCATGAGGAATCAGCGAAATCTACGATGAGATTGTCAAATTGAAATCAATTGGAACTAACTTGGGCGGCAATCAGCCCAATGTTCAGATCTCAAATGGTTGAAAAAGTATGAAGATAGCTTATTCGCCAAAATGCCTGACAGTTTTGATTCAGTTAACATGACAATTGAACAGATCACCACCCTCCCAAAGTTGTTGGGGATCATCCTCAGCAGGCAGGCAACAGCATTGGACACCATCAATGAGGGTTCGAAGTTCCCTGCTGATAATTTGGGTGTTTTTCCCGATGCAATGCCACTAACTGAACAAATGGCCCAGCGACTGAGCATGGGCAGGTTGGGCGTCCCAAACCCATTCCTAACCAAATGGGCCCGCCCCTATGTGGGGTGGCCTTTGGGATTCCCACTTCTCGTTGAACTAAACGCTGTCATGCCAATTGTCAGAAATGTAGCTGAGCCTCAGTTTCGATGTTTGAGGTTTAACTGACAGTGACTTGGCCTGCTGCCAAATTTTTCGATGTCAGTTCTAGGGAACTAATCCTCCCATTCCTGAATAATTCGCTGGTCAGGTCGAAATTGAGGGTCCCAATCCCAGCTTGTCACTACCCCAATTGACCACTATTTAATCAGTTGAATTGCACTGAGAAAATTGCTGGTCGATTTTCTTCCTTTCTTTCAATAAATTTTGCCAAAAAAACCAATCAATTTTTTTATTGTGTTGATCCTTCTGGCCACATCCCTGATGGCATTTCCCTGGTGGCCTGTCGATCCATATACCAGATGGGCTCTACCAGTACTTATGGTCACTATGGCCTCCTCCATCATTGATTGGATTCAGCGAGTCAGATATTTTTGGCACTATAACCCTGCTATTATGAACTTCCGACAACAGTACATGGGGATTTTGTGGCCTTACATCCACCATCTACAAGCGAGAATCTGTCTCCTTGCCTCCCCAGTCAAAATAACCTCATATGCTGATGAACTCATTGAAACTATTTCCATGATTTCACCCCCTGCAGCAAGATCCCCTGGGTCTTGGATGAGCTGATTGTGGTTTGCCATCAGGATCATAAAAACTGCTGTTTTACACCAACGATTCATCATTTCACAATGCCCGTCTCCATACAACGTTGTTCAGTTGGCAATGCCTCTGGCATTCTGGCTTGCTTTTTGGGTGCTCACACATCCTGACTGGAAGGCTGGTACTAAACTTTTTCTGCCATTTCCATGACATAATTGACCAACAATTGTTTCCAGCAACTTCCGCCTTGCTCTTTGAACTGGGCGCTGCAGTGGTTACTTTTTACCAAATGAATGTGCAATCAGTAGTCTGCTGTTTGTTGTTTTGCAAAATTTCCAACTTTGGGAGAAGTATCTGCTCTACCTTAGAGAATCTTCTTCTAACCGCCCAAGCTGTGCGGATTGCTGCTCCTCCCCCTCCCACTAGCCTGGAAGGAAGCTCCATTGTTCCTTCCCAGGAGATAGCCATTCAAGTCCTTGTTGCTCTCACCAAGATGCAAATGTGTACAGCAATTGCAGTTAGTAACGCTTCCGCGTTATCTCATGCACAGCAAGATCTCGCGTTGCTAGACGCTGTGGACGGAGATGCCTGCCACTGGGTTAGAGGCCTTCTGCGATCTTCCTCACAAATGGGAGACTCCTCTCCACTGACGGCTGTTGTGTTGGCTGCCCTGAAACCCCCTGTGTCACAATCAGACATCTATTCAGACTGCTCTATGCCATGGCTGAAGCCCCTATCCTGGTTTCTTTGATTTCTACCTTCCATGAACTGGCTCCTGCGTTGGTTTTCTCTATTGATATGCTTCAGGCAGCCTTTAGATCAGGCTTGGATTCGGTTTCCACTCTTCACGAGGACTGTCCACCATCCAAAGAACAGTAGATAAAATACGTGCTACTGCGACCACTATTAATGCCTCCCCCACCATGTTTTCCATTATCAGAAGAGGAATTTTATGATAGGATTACACAACCTAGACAAAGATGAATGCGCATACCTCTGAACCAGCGGTAGATCTGGGTGCCAATCCTGCTGCAACCCCCATGTCTGAGTTAGCAGATATAGAGTCACCTATAATTGAATCTGTTAAGGCCCAGATGGAGGAATTCGGTCCCCCCACCCTCATACTCCCAATTTTCACTCTGGCAAAAGCCCCTGACCTTACCCCCAATATGCCAATTATTTCTTCAGTCACAAAAGAGTCAGTCAAATCTTCCAATAAACAAAACTTCGCTTATTTCCTATTGCCTATGAAGATCAGTGTTGGCTCGCATCATGTCTCCTTTGAGGCCCTGGTGGATACTGGAGCTGTGGGGAATTTCATGAGTGTCAAGTTGGCCCAACATTTGAGACTGGAAATGGATGTGGGTCCCTCAGTGATGGTGGCCTCATCTGCCTCACGGACCTCATATGTCATTCACCGGCCAATACCTTTTTTAATCCACCAGTTCAACTTCTGCAATCGTTTTTCTGCTATGCCAAACTTGGTGTTCCCGGTGATCTTAAGTGTGGGGTGGTGGCTCTGACAACATGTCAAGTTTCACTTGAAGTCTAATATGTTGTCATTTATCAATGATCAAATGGAGGGTGAATTCCCTCTGATTGACACCTCTAAGAAGACACAAGGAACCAGTTCTATCACTTCCCTTGTCTTTTCTGTGGGCATCCTGGCCGATTTCTCAGAGAGTTTAGTATGCTATCAAAGTATCTTTGACTCAGAAAAGGTGGATCGCCTGACTCCACACACTAGATTCAATTGTGGTTTTTAACGACTGTAGAGTTGGTGAATATCAACTGTCCGTTGTATCCCCATACAGCGGAGGAAAAATTGCATTCAACACCTGGTTGGATGATAAGCTGAAAAAAGAATGGTTATTCAAAGACCTTTCCCATCGCCTCTCCCATTGTTTTCGCCAAAAAGTGTATGGTTCTCTCTGTCCCTGCATGGATCATGGCCACTTAAACAAAATAACGGTTTCTGATCCCCACCCCTTGCCTCTGGATCAGACAATCAGCCAGAAAATCGCTAAATCCCATATGTTCTCTAAGCTGTATCTGGTGAACGCTATTAACCAAATTGGGTAATGAAAGGGCAAGAATGGTTAACAGCAATCTGGACAAAGCATGGCATTTTCCCAGCTGGTCGCACTGCTCCACCCCTTACAGGGAGAAACGTACCATTTTGTTGGATGCCCAAATGCCAACAGGCGTTAAAATTGATTAAAGAGGTGTTCATGTCTCCCCCATTTTGAAGCATGCTGATCCCGCTAAGCAATATATTATTGCATGTGATGCCTCATTGGTAGCAATGGGAGCGGTGTTGCTTCAGGAGCATGATGGTTTGGAACATCAGGTCACCTATTTTTCCCAAAAGTTCACCACCATGGAGCAGTATTGGATATTTATGACAAGGAATTGGCAGCTGTTGCATGGACGTTAACTCATTGGAGGTATCTGTTACAGGGTGCACAACCTGAATTAATGGTCCTCATGGATCACCAGGCTCTTTTGTATTTTTGTAAACCCCAAAAATTGGCACATCGGCAAGCAAAACCTATTGTGACCTGTGAAGTTTTAGCTTTAAATATAAATTTGTAAAAGGTGCACTCAACGTACTTCCCTATTTTCTAAGCCGCAGCCCTGCCCACTGTTCCTCAGACCCAGAGGAAGTGAATCTCGTTACCATGATTCCTGCCACCCAAATCATGTTGATTGTTCCCCCCATCATTTCATCCATTGCTTTGGCTCCCAACGCCCCACTAGTGGCTCAGTTTATAGCCAGTCAAATGTCCTGCCCAGAGGGCGTGGAGTTGGTCGAGAAGTTGGCTCACTCAAGTCATAAACACTCCCTATACTCCTTAGAGGAAGGACTCATTTATTCTCAGTCTTGCATCTGGGTTCCCCCTCCTTCTGAATGGAGGTATTCCGTGCACATCATGATCCCCCCACGGTCAGGCATCCCAGTAATAAACAAATGCATTGACTTGATCAAGTGGACCTACAATTGGGCAGGTCTGACAAAACAAAATCCAGCCTGGATCACTGATTGCGTTACATGTGCCAGGGCTAAGTTGGACCGCTCCAGAAAAAATGGCCTTCTGCACCCCATACAGCAGGCGGAGGGCCCATGGACATTAGTGTCCGTGGACTTTATTGTCAAACTCCCCTGCTCTAACAGGTTCACAGCGGCGATGGTGGTGGTGGATTGAATTCACGAAATTTTCCTTTTTTATACCTTGTACTTCCATGATTATGTTGGAAGAAACTGCTCGCCTTTTTGTATGCCATGTGTTTTTGATGTTTGATCTCCCCCAGGAGATCATCAGTGACCATGGCTCACAGTTCACCATGTTGTTTTGGAGTGGACTCCTATCAATCCTGAAAATATCCCCCTAACTCCACTGCATATCATCCCCAGTCTGATGGACAGACTGAGTGTTTCAACCAAGTCCTTGAAGAGTACCTGCATTGGTATGCTGCAGCTACGCAAGACACCTGGGCTGATGACCTTCCTCTCACTCAATTCGCTTACAACAATGGGACCCACGCGTCCACAGTGTTTTCCCCTATGAAGCAACGTTGGGTTATAATCCTTCATTTTCAGTCAGACCATGCTTTAGGCCTAAGGTTCAAGCTGACGCAGACCATGCTGACCATATCAGATTGACTCAATCCTTAGTGCGAGAGCACCTCACCTAAGCCTAGATGACTACAAGCGGTTTGCAGATTGCAAGCGTCTCCTGGGTCACAAATTTTCGGTGGGCTCCTATGTCATGCTCAATACCCATCACTTAAGAATTCAAGCCCCTTCCCATAAGTTCCTTAGTAAACGCTTTGGTCACCACTTGTTGGAGGAGGTATTGGGTATTGGGGCATTCTGGTTGAAGCTTCCTGCACATTGGAAGCAGCATCCTATTTTCCATGTTTCCCAGCTGTCGCCCTTAAGGGTGCGATCCCCACGGAACCTGAACTGATCATTATCAAAAATGGGGAAGAGGCCGAGGTAGAGGCTATCCTGTCATCCCAAAAATCCAGACATTCCATACAATACCTCATGGCCGGGAAAGGGTATCCAGCCTACAAAAACAGTTGGGTTAAGGCGCGCGATTGCGTAAACTGCATGGACCTGGTCAAAGCATTCCACATATCCCACCCTGAAGCTTCCCACCCCCATAAAGTTATGACAATTATGGCAATCAAGTTACCCAAGGCGCATAAAAATGTGGCTCTTGTGAAGTTTCCATGTAGTGGGGTCTTTCCTTTGGAAAAAGGAAAGAGTAATGTAAGTCCCAGGGAACGTCCTCTGGGTGTTTATTGGGCCATTTTCCCATTTCTGAGCAAGAAGACACCAAAGAGGATGGCGGTACCCCTTGTTACTCAGGGAGATCTCGCTCACATGGTAGACAAGCGCTGGGTAACAGCTCTTCCACTTCAGATCCCACCCCCAGTACCCACACTCACCTCAGCAGAACTGATAAAAGGAATCAGCAAACTCTGTGCCGAGATTATTGAATTGAAATCAATCAGAACTAATTTGAGTGGCAATCATCCCAATGTTTGGATCTCAAATGGTCAAAAAGGTATGAAGACTGACTTACCAGTCAGAATGTCTGAAAGTTTTGATTTGGTTAACATGACAATCAAACAAATCACCTTCCTCCCAAAGCTGTCACTTATCATCCTCAATGGGCAGGAAACAGCATTGGACACCATCAACGAGGGTTCAAAGTTCCTTGCTGATAATTCCGGCGTTGCGTCTGATGCAATGCCACTGACCAAATGAGTGGCCCAGTGACTGAGCGCAGATGGGTTGGGCGTCCCAAAACTGTTTCCAACCCATAAGGGCCCGCCCCTATGTGGGGTGGCCCTGGGGGATTCCCACCACTCGTCGGGCCAAACGCCATTGCACCAACCATCAGAAATGTATCTGAGCCTCAGTTCAGACATTTGAGGTCAAAATGACAGTGACTCAGCCTGCTGCCAAATTTTTTGATGTCAGTTCTTAGAGAACTAATCCGCTCATTCCCAAATACTTCGCTGGTCAAGGAAGATATTTTGGGTCCTAATCCCAGCTTATCACTACCCCAATTGACCACTATTTAATCATTTGAATTGCACTGGAAAAATTTTTGGTCAGTTTTCTTCCTTTCCTTTCAATAAAATTTTTCCAAAAAACCAATCAATTTTTTAAAGTGTTGACCCTTCTGGCTGCATCCCCGATGGCGTTTCCCTAGTGGCCTGTCAGTCCATATACCAGATGGGCTCTACCAGTACTTATGTTCACTATGACCTCCTCTGTTGTTGATTGGATTTAGTGAAATGGATATTTGTGGCATTATAACCCTGCTATCATGAACTTCCGATAACAGTACATGGATATCTTGTGGCCTTACATCCATCATCTACAAGCGAGAATCTGTCTCCTTGCCTCCCCAGTCAAAATAACCTCATATGCCGATGAACTCATTGAAACTATTTCCATGATTTCACCAACTGCAGCAAGATCCCCTGGGTCTTGGATGAGCTCATTGTGGTTTGCCGTCAGGATCATAAACACTGCTGTTCTACACCAACAATTCATCATTTTACAATGCCTGGCTCCATACAACGTTGTTCAGTTGGCAATGCCTCTGGCATTCTGGCTTGTTTTTGGGTTCTCACGCATCCTGACTGGCAGGCTGGTGTAAACTTCTTCTGCCGTTTCCATGACAAGTGCTGGGCTGAGATCGTAGGGTTGGTGATGGCAGTAATCCAGGTGCCAAGGATTTTAGCAGCATGGGTCTCAAAGTTGAGCAGGCCCATACCACCACTATAGCGAGGGGCAAACCTGACATCCAGGCGCACTGATGGTGGGCGGTCTAACCAAAGCCACCCTTGCAGAAGGGCGTATAATGACAAGATTAAACAAAAGGAAAAGCGATAGCATGAGCCCCAAACCAAACTTTAGAGAGGAGCATAGAGTTGGCTAGCACTATCCTGCCTGTAAGGGAGGTTTGATGGGCTTTGAGGTAAGCTATGCGTTTTGTAACATTGTCTAGGATGTGGTTTAGCATCACTGTTGAGGCGTACCCTCCCGCCTCCAGCCACACCCCAAAATGGCGGATAGGGCCAACGGTGGGGCGTGGAACAAAGGGGAGCACAAGTGGGGTGGAGTGGGGTGGGCAGGGCTGGACACGCGATCCCGTGAGCTAGTTGATGATGCAGCTAGAAAATGGGGCGCTGGGCCCAGCGGGCTTGATTCTGACCAAGGAGAACAATTTCAGTTTTGGAGGTAATAAGTGCAGCATTACTTACCCTAGAGTAAACCTGGATAGTTGCTTCAAGCGCACGTGCATCATGATTGTTAGACACCTCAACCACACAATCATCAGCAAACGCCAACATCTTGACTGGTGCTTGGCCTTGCGTTGGACACCAGTAAGGAGGGCATTCACATTTCGAAGATGTGGGTCAAGGCTGAAGTTATACAAGGGTGGGCTAAGAGGGTCCCCTTGGCGTAGGCCCCTTTGAGGGCGGACTACATCTGTGAGAAAGCCAGGGCCATGCACAGCCATTGTGGCGGATTCCATTAGCAACATCACCCAATCAATGAAATGAAAGGGGATGTGGAACTTGTGGATGCAGGCTCTGAGGTAATCCTAGTTGACTCTATCATAGGCCTTCTGCTGGTCTAAAAACACAAGTGCTTCATAAGCCATGGATTGACATACATTGGCTACGGTGTGTATATTGTCCCAAATCAACCTTTTGGGTCTAAAACCAAATTGTTAAGGGAAAATGAGATCTGAGGCAACGACCCCTAGACGGTTAGCCATGATTTTAGTAAAAAATTGTGTCTGTGTTAGTGAGTGATTTGGGGCGCCAGTTGGCCAAGTCCAGCTTATCCCCTTTCTTGTACAACGTTATCATGAAGGCCTCTTGCCCTCCAGGTAGGAGGCGCGTTTCCATAAGGCAATGGTTCAGAGAGGCAAGCAGAAAGGAGGGAAAATCTTTGTGGTACTTCTTATAGAACTCATAAGGGATGCCATCTGGACCTGGGCATTTCCTGTATTGTGCATCGTAAATGGTGGACCAGAGTTTATCCTGAGTAATAAAATTTATCAACTCCAGAAAATGGGAAAGGGTGTGGATATGTGCATTTTTGAGAAACTTTGTCCACTTCAGCTGGCGGAACTGGATCAGATCAATATAATTTGGAGTAATAGCTTGTACTTTGATCACCACTTTGGCCGGCATACCCTGACGTTGTGGTCTGGCCTTTGAACCTATGTGCAGGCCAAGCTCTGGCGTGGTGCGAAATTTTTTTGCAAAAGTAAGTGGAACATGTATCGCTCACTGTTATATGCTTTGCTTTATACTGAACACAAACCTGATGCTTGTGTTGTCTTACTAGTGCTGGACGTGAGCGAAAACTTCCACTCACTTGCGACCCCATGCTGGGCTGTAGCCTGCAGTAGGGACATTAGACTCCAGGTGGTCCAACTCTTCCAGCGTGTGCAAAATGACTGCTGAGGCAGCCCACAAATGATGGGAGGAGAGGTGGCAAGCCTGCCAGATTGTGTTCACTTAATGGTTGACCAGGTGGAGATTGGGTCTGCATATAATGATGTGCAATCTCCAGAGCCAAGGTCACAGTTTCCACCCATAAGGAAAATCTTGGCGATGCAATCTCAGTAAGCAGAGTTTGTGCCACTTTGGTGCCTGGCCCACTGGACTGGACAAAGGAAAGTTGAGTTGTTGATTGAATCTTATTGTCAGATATTAGATAGGGACATAATAATGTTAACAAGCTTAATTTATTATGAATCATATCAGATATCAGTGATCAGGAATATTTTAAGCTTATGTACAGCTTAAGATTTGTGGCCTAGCGATTCTGCTTAATAATATTTGACTATGATGACACAGGCACGGGGGCTTTGTTGGTTTAGTCAGACCTATAATAATAGCCAACTAAATAACCTGGGCACGTGGGTTATGTTGGTCTATGTCAAAATTAGTTTTTAATATCAATTGAGTTTCCAATCAAATTAATTATCGATTAGTGGTATGAATCATCTTAGTATGTGCTGCCAAGTGCTTGAGATGATTATCAGTTCAGCTATTTACAGACGCGTTAGAAATGTTGTCTTGAATATATTTCTGAGTTTGAGACCAACTCTGAGATGATTGGGATGTTTCGAGTTGAATGGATTGTAGACCCTCAAATACACTCATTATTTTCTCTGTCCAAGTGCCATTAAAAATTGAGGTGTCATGGGTAAGATGTGGTGAACATCAAACCCTATAAATTATTCCAAGTTATTACTAATAAAACAACAAATATTCCTACAGTTGTATAATTTTTTATAAGCTTTTTTAATAATACTCTACATTGTGTTACATCAAGGATTTACTTAGGATCAGGAAGATTAGGGCAGCGTGCCATTGTCTAAGTAATGACAGGATAATACAACTTCCAGTAGAATTACCAAGGAGTTATATTTTAATTATAGTCACCGTCTGGTCTGTTGTCTTCATACAATAGACGTTCAAAACTCTGTCTTACTTTTTAAGAATAATTAGTCACTCTCAATATACCAAAAATTCAACAAGTGGCGCTCATGGCTGGGAATGCAGATGGTGACCGCGGCGAGTATGGGAGTAGTCCCAATCAATTTATTTAGAACTATTTCTGGACCTAATGGGAATACAGAAATGTTTGTGTCTCAAATTAATTTGAACAATGTACCTATCATTACTTACCCTGATGAGCCCATTTCACATGAAAAACTTGAATGACTTGAGCATCAGTTGTTAAGAGGATACCAAATGGGACAAGGGCCTGCGGACAACAGCAGTAATCCTTTCTATCATCAATGACAGCAAGATGTACTGTGGATGAGATATCTATCTCATCATCAATTGAGTGTAGCTCAAGTCAGAAATAATTTAATTGGGATAGAGAATATTTCCCAAAACCTAATTTAATTTGTATATCCCACCTCTAGAAATTCTCAGATGACAATTGCTCACCATCATGCAGCCATTTCTGAGTTGGTTAACTTCTCACAAAACTCCAGCCAGGCGGCCCAAATTTTAAATGAGCGTTTAGAGGCTAACTTTGCTGAAATCCGTTATAGCTTGGAAGCAAATTATAATCTAGCTACTTGGGCTAATGACAGAGTGGCAGAATTAGCACAAAAGCTAAATGATAGATTACATCCTATCTTTGTCAATTTCTTAGAAGACAGAGGAATTACCAAAACTTGGGTCAACAACATCACACAAACTTCAATTAATGCTTCAGAGTTCATGAGGCTTAATCACAAAGCTCAAGAGGCACAGTTAAATACTAATGATGTCTTCATAATCAGTATCGATGACTGTGCGCCCAAATTTCACAGATGAAGGATGAGTATACTGAAAAAATCAATTATTGGAAAACACAATTCGAAGGCCAATGGGCAGAAAACAGAAAAATAAAAATTTCATTGATTGTCTCAATCATCAGATTAATAATATTAATGAGGAGGTCACCAATATTAATAAGTCAATAATCTTCTGCATGGAGAAGTGAATCAGTGTAAGAAGACAATTAAGAAAAAAGACCAAGTGATTTCCAATCTGCAATTGCAAACCACCACTTTGAATGAGGAAAATGCGAAGTTAAAGTTAAAGATTCAAAATTGTGTTAATTGGGAGAATGAAATTAATGAGCAGATCCAAAACTTGGATGATGGCGTTACAATGTGCTACAAACCATTCAACTGGAAATGCTTCTGGATACTATGAAGATGAATCTTTGGAAGTAGTCACTGAAGTAGATGAAGCACCACGTCAGCAGATGCCCAATAGAATGTTTGCTTTGGCTAACCCAAGTTCCTCCAGCTGTGATTCAGTGCCTGAACGCCCTAGTGCATCAAGCCTGACTCAACAAAGAAGCAATTCTGATAACTCAGGGTGGGAAAGTGATAATTACAAGCCAACGAACCTGCCTATATTTAGAAAATGGAAGTATCACCACCTTTATCAAACGTTTTGAATTATCTATGTATGGGTCCAGCAATTGCAATTGAGCAGCTACTATGATTAACTGCTTGGACCAGTGGAGCATTGAGTTGATTATGCCCCATATCAATGAAAATCCAACTTACGCTGAAGTCAAAGAGGCTGTGCTTTACACATTTGGAGGTCCATAATGAATGTCAACAAGAAAATCTAAATTTATGAATATTCAATTTTTAAAAAAGATGAAGCCATTGACAAATTTGGGGATCAATACTATCGCAAAGCGCAAGTTATCTTAGGCGCCAAGGCTATGGTTGACTTTGATGCTAAGATTGCATTAAAACATGCAGTACAACCTTACCAAAATTCATTGAACGTTTTAATGCCTGCCTTCATACAAAATCTTACAACATCTGAACTAGTTGACTATCTTTGTAGATGTTCACAGAATTATAGTCCTCCAAATACTGGGTACAAATCAGGACCTGCCTCTGTGGGGAAACTCATTGAAGTCAATAAGAAGATTGAAATTGATTCGCCTGTGAAAACTGAACAGAACTCAGATTTCAAGCCTACGTGCTCAATGAATGATATTACCTGCTATAAATGTAACCACAAAGGGCACTTCGCCTCTTGATGCCATCAACATAATGTCAATGTGGTCCTTCATGATAAATTACATGGAGAAGGGAAAAGAGCAAGCACAATAGATGCGGGATGCTCTATTGTGCTAGAAAAACTAGTCCACCCTGATTGACAAGAAAATGCAGGCCATGTAGCCTTGCTTAATGATGAAACAAATTTTATTATAGTACCTGATATATTTAATTTAATTTATTGAGCTTTTCTTTCCCATTATTATCACTTTTAATAATAACATGATTCTACTCAATTTCTCCGAGATGGACAATCAACTTGGAATATGAGCAAATTTGTCCGCAACAACACCAGTTGGGCGAAAGTGGCCAGCGCGAAAGGCCTGAAGCCCTTCCAACCCACCAGGGGAAAACGCCCCAGTGGAACATTGACACACCCACCCACCAAAAAGGGTGAGTACAGCGCTGCACCCAGAGTTTTGCAATTCCTGCAAAAAATGGGTGCATATACCAAAATTGAGCACTCCCAACCCTTATCCTCCCTTGAACATGGCCTCAGAATCATGGTCAGCGATACTTCCCTTGAGTCATGGGAAAAAATGGGGGAGGCCTTCTCCGCGACTTTCCCAAACACCATCTTGGTAAATTACAAAAATTACACAGAGGATGGGTGGATGTTGGGTTCATGTCCGCGGATGAAGCAGCAGAAGCAGCAAAAATTAAATCTTTTATAAAAATCAATAATGAAGACAGAACCATCCGCACAGTGCGCACACAATGGAATGAGGCAAATGACCTCTTTATCATATTTGACTGACTTCCAAGCACCGTGCACCATGACGTCCTCGCAGATAAACTCCGCGGGGGCCTCAAAGGCTACAGAGTAATCAAACAATTTAATTTAAAAAATTCCCCCTCCTGCCCACCTGTGCACAGGAAAGGCAATTGCTATTATTAAACCCAACCAAGACGTGGCTGAGGACATCACCCTAATTCCCTGCACAGTGACCATCAACCTCCCCGATGGCAGCGTATCTCGCCCCTTCCATATCACACCAGAGAACACCCCACCCATCTGCAAATTCTGCTCAACAATAGGCTACAAGGACCATGCCTGCCCCGTCAAATGTAGGATTGAAGCACCGGAATTCTGCGAGGACAATATGGATGAAACAAGCCCAACTTTTGGAAAAATTAAAGACTCTACTTTCGCCTTCTATTGGGGTGAAAGAGCTGATATTGCCTTGGTTGAGCCCATCTTGTACAAGGACCAATGTCGTGCACAGACCACCCGCAAGCAGGCCGCGAGTTCCGCCGAGACCCAAACTCACACTGCAATTTCCCCAGAACAAATTCAAGTGGATGCCATGGCAGCACAGTGGAACAACCAATCAGATCCAACACATAAAACCCAACACAACCAAAACGAAGAAACTGTTGGACACAACCAATCAAACACACTCAACCAAGCGGGAGTAGATCCACATTGCACCACTGAGAATCCTCCCAACCAATCAGATATGTTCAATGATGATATGGAAGACAACTTCAGCCAATCACAATATGATAACACCTATGCACAGGAACCACCCTGACCTACAACTCCCACCCATCAAA